>UFQX01000522.1:152695-200682 GCA_900497675.1 Arapaima gigas
GGGGGGGGGGGGGGGGGGGGGTGAGGATCAAGAAAGGATAGAGGAGACTGTTTACAGACTGTTTAGCTCTTCCCTCTTTGAAAAGTGATCACTGATGCAAAATTCCTCAATTTAGTGTCTTTGGAGCTTACTCCATGAGGAGACAGTATTAAGCTTGAGCTTTATTCATATCTTCTGATTGTGATGATCTTGCAGTTTATGTAGGTTCACAGTGCAGGTTCTGCATGTAAAATAAACATGCAAAATTCACTTCATGGGGGGGATACACTGGACACTGGAGTCCAACAGAATCTGCACACACATACACAAATACTACAAATACTAGATGTTGTGAGTCAAGAGGTTGCACTGGTGTATAAAGGGTAGGAAATGAGTCTTCTGCTGAGTCAGAGCAGTCTGCTGGCAGCGTGGAACAGAATGAGCTCTGAATTCGGTCAGAAGCATCATGCGATGCTTTAAAAGAAAGTGCTGACTTAAATCCTGCACACAACTTACAGAGCGAATGTCTTGGGGTGCCACATGTTTTTACGCAGAAGCTTTAGTGGTCTCTCCATTAAGCCCTGCAGTAAAAAGTCCTGTGAAGTGGTTAGTGGTTTGGGAGAGCAACCAGACCACAGTCTGCTCCCTCCAGCATTTTGGGTGTTGGCTTGGAGGCTGTGCTACTGCTACACACACCTACTCCACAAGATGTTCTCCTCTGTTTCCCGAGGGCATTCCACACCCTGACGCATAAGTATGTACATTGGCCTGTGATGGCCACAGACTGGCTGGTCATGCTGAATACCTGGAGCTTTTACCTAGAAACACAACCATAATTATGTATACATTGCTTGCTGAGGATATACATACAGATGTGAGCGTTACATGTGTTGCTGCTCTCATCAGAGGTTGAATGTGCTTTGTATGTTGGTCCCTCATAGCCAAAGTATAGACAAGGTCTCCAGCCTGTTCGGTAGCATTACCCCATGAGGTCTCTGTGCTGCACAGCAGCTTAGAGGAATAACATGCAAACAAAGCCGAGACACAGCCCTCCCTGTCTCTACTGACACGCTGACACCCGTATGAAGGGTGGAGTCCCCAAGTCACCCAGCTCGACAGCAGCAGGCTACAATGCCGGGGGCCATAAAAAGCAGCAATGTCACTGCAGCGCTGGATTTGCCAGATAAACCACTCATACAATTGGAATTTTCCATTGAAAGCAGGCAGCTAATTCATTTTGCTCCTCATTCTGATAGCAGCAGTTTGTTGTTCGGCTAATACTCATGGGTTTATAGAACACACGTGTTTTATCTTTTTGGTGATTTACTTTTCATATTGCTTCCCTTGTACTGCAGCTACTTTTTTATATTTAAATGTATTGCTTTAGTCAGACCAATTTTTGGAGCAAACTACACAAGTAGCTGCTCATAGAATTGATAGGAACTACAAAATGATTTGTGGCAGATGATGTTTTGCAAGATTATGGGGCAGAGAGGAGATAAGTAAAGAAGCGGGATATATTTTGTGACCCTTGAACACCGTGCAGAATTTGACTGTTCTGAGGGATCTCATTCCACCATGTTGCAGGCAGAACCAAGAACTTTTGGGCTCTTGATTTTGAACTTCTTGTCTGTGGGACTAACAAGCAGGAAGAGATGGAGGAGTGCGACAGTCTGCCTGGGACATAATGAGGGATCTAGTTCTACAAGTGTTGGGCAATGGATCCATTGATGGTCTTAGTTGGAGTCTTGAGCCTGATATAAACAGTTACAGGGAGCCAAAGAGGGGAGACACATACAAACCCATGTGCCTACTGCCTTGGCTGAGATTTGCATAATGGCTTTTTTTTACCAGGAACTCAGTGTGGTTATTAAAAGCTCGCAGGCATGACAGCAGGTCGGACGTTTTCTACAGAAAATCATGATAAGATTATTGTTAAAAGCACAGTCCTATGTTCTTGGGGTGTCCATTCACTTTCCCTGTCTGTACAGCACAGATATTTTCAATTCCACTGACTGACAGTAGAAACGTGGGGATATGATGATATAGGGGTTTACAGAGGCCACCACACCTCACTTTACACCCTCAAACCAACCCACTGCTCTCAGCACCTAAATGGCTGCTTCCAAATGCTGTTAAGGAGCCAAGAACTGTCACACTGTTAAATGTCAACTTCTTTTTGCAAACAGTGAGAGCGGAGGGCGGCATGAAAGAGAAACAATGCCGTCAAGAAGCTTGGAGTTGGTGGTTTTCTCATTTAAGCCTCCACTGAGTCAAACTGAATTTCTATTTAATGGACAGACTGAAACCTGAAGTGGATCCAGTGTCCTGAGCCACTATGATAGACAGCCAGTGCTGACTGTCCCAGTGTTCCAAAGCCACCTTCTATCAGGGTGGGAACAAAGTGAAGGCTGCCGTTGAGCACCTTTTTCTGGTTGAAAATCAGTCCTCCAACAATGCATTGGTTCACTGTTCCCATCTACGCTCTCTGGAATAGATAATAATTCTGCCATTTTGTAACTAACTCATGTCATGCCCTCTTCTTGCTAGGATGACTGGTTGAGGCATCAGTAGTTCTGCAGTTAATCTGACCTCCTGCTGCTGTAGGTGTGAGTTGCAGTGTCTGGGAGATTCGCACCCAACAAATTCCCAGAGGTACCAGGGCACCAGAGGCTTATCTCCTCGCTGATGTCCCACACCAACCGCATTAAGAGGGGACCTTTAATAAGATGTTCAGCGGTGGCTTCTTTTTCACATTCTCCCTGCCCAATATGATGACTGATCGCTGTAGGCAAGTGACTTACAAACTGCGCAGAGAGCCATCCGATGATTTAGAGCCACGCTTGGCAAACGTTTACCGTGGAGACACCCCAAGGACTTTCAAAAGTCTCCTAGACCCCCCAACATAAGAAGATGGCTTATTTACATATTGCAGATTATAATTCAGTTCAATTCAATTCAGTTCATTTCTCTCGAGCACTTTTTCTCAGTCACCCAGAGTGCTGAACAACAGATTAAAAAGCAGAACAGATATAAAGTAAACCTACAGATAAAAGCTTACTTATACATTTAATGACAAGAGGAGCGATGCTGGCTAAGAAAGCAATAAAGTAAGCCTGCCTGCAACCGAGGAGGAAATAAAAGTGGTTGCAAACTGCAACAAAATAGTAATAGCTTCTTCAGCCAAGTGAGGAAAGGTTTCTTGTCATGAAATCCAGAAGATGTCCGGATCTGTTTCTTGATATTTCATCTTCAAGCTTTCTGAACTGCTCTGTGCTGTTCTTTGTGTCAGTATGACTCTGAAATTTTCCACAGATTTCCCTTCTAAATGACCATGTTTGGTAGAAGACAACATTGAGAAAGTTTATTCTGCCCCATACTTGCGTTGGCCAGTTTTTCCCTGCATACTGAACATGAAGATGTATGACTCTTGGTATCACTACGTCACTTAAGTCCCATTTTCAAGTGCCTTGCTGTATAAATGTACTTTACTTTTAATAAGTTTCCCAGTACTGTCCAAAGAGGGTGAAGAATTTCTTTCTTGACAAAGCTTGGACATCTGTTCCGATACCAGCAAGTGCTGCGGAATCTCTTGTGGAATCTTTTTCAATGTTGCTGAAGTTCTCTGAGTAAAATTATCTATCGTTTTTTTTTTACTGTAAAATTGAAACAAAATCAATCTTAAAACACTAAAGGAAAACTATGTTGAGTATTTCAGTTCACAGCGAAACCACTGACTGCCACTTGCACTTAATAGTAAAGTGGCACCAAGGGTGTCAGAGCAAACAAACTCAAATCAAATCATACTGTAATGGTGCCGAGGCGGCCCTGAAAATAGTCGTGTGGGTTCAGGTTCTAGATTGTTCTACGCCCTTACAGGCACTCTGTTGTGATTGAGCAATCGTTGTGGTTATGCTGGCAACACCTGTTGAGGGATTTTGGGACTGTTAGCAAAATGCTGCCCAACAGAGATGGGAGTTAGTGGGAAAAGGTGGCTGGCGGGGTGCTGGTGTGCTGTTAGGAGTGTTTTTATTTTGACGCCGCCTCTGTGTCCTTGTAAAGACAACTCCCTGATCATGTGAACTATTAATAAAGAGCAGTTTCCACAATTTCTGAGACCTGTTTGCAGTAGCACCACTGGGGGCCTAACAACATAGCTACTGATAGTGAGATTTCAGATGTTACCTCTTGTTGAAGATGTGTTTCTTGTGTTGAAATTGAAATTTAAAACACATTCAGTGTTTCTTTATGGGAAACAAAAATTAAAGCATTATCTTTGCGATACCCTGCAGGCCATGTCGTAGCACCAGTTTGGACATCTCAAGTGGAAATGACCAATTTGGGGGGTTGTGGTTGTTGGTTGTCACCCCCTCGTGTCCCTGTAGCTGCCTCATAATGCATGCAAGCTTGGGAATGTTGGGGTCAGGGAAATTGCTCACAAATCAAACTTGTGGCCTCTGACCTCTCGATCACATGCTAACCCAGCAAAGGCCAGGCCATCCACAACCCCCTACTCACCCCTGCACCCCTCCACAGCAGGGCCACCAAGATGCTGACCTCTGTCTGTCCCACTTCATTTCTCTCAGGCAGGTCAACAAGTAATTTGGACTTACACTTGACATCAATAACTTGCTGCCCATTATTCATTCAAAGAAGACATCTGGCACTGTGCTGCTGGGTGGAGAACACCACAATGCTTTGGTACATCTTTAAATGTACTGCAAATATTAATGGTTTCATACCGTAATAGAATTCTCTTTAATAGTTTACCACTGTGTGTGTCTGAATTGGTGGTATAAATCCATATTAATAAACACCATCAATTATTTGCATCATTCCATGTTTGACAACTTCTCTTCTATTTTTCATAAGAAGCGTGTTCCCAGCACATTAGCAAATGCTGCAAGCCAAATCTAATTGCCACAAACATCCACAAGCGTGAGAGACAAAGCTGTGAGGAACAACAGTATGTTCAGTCACCTGAGGATGCAGATCAGCACATGCTACTAAGGCGAACGTACGGCTGCATCGTGATGCAGACACACTGAGCCTCCTCAGAAAGCATGACGTGCAGAACAAATGGCACCACAGAACTGGACAAGCCAATGGAAATTGTTGTGTTCCAGCCATAGTCAGTGGTCAGTCAGTGGCAGAATAAATTCCTTTTTTTGGCAGCTTTAGCTTTGTTTACTTCAGCAAACAATGACCACACAAAACAGAGAAAATCTGTATCCACAGCACAGACCCATCAGGGTTGTCACCAAAATCAACTGCCTGTCTCGAGATAAACCATACGCTCAAACAACACAAAGCATATTTGAGGTTTTGGAACACCTGACAAAGGTTGGATGCTTCCTACTTTGAACTGGAACATTGTGGAAGGACTGGGATTAGGACCAGAACTCTACTGAGGTCCTTGTGCAACCCATGGAGTTTCTTCAGTAGGGTTGGATTCAGTGTCCCTCCTTTTTCTCAAGGTTCTCTGTGACCCTTCGTGAGCCTTCAAGAAAAGCGTGAACTATGGTGGTTATAATAAGCTGGTTGTATACCAGTCTACTGCCTGGTCAGGAGCTTGGGTACCTGCAGGCTAGTTCCATTCACTGTCCTACAATTTTATAGTGATTTTTGGATTTTTCTTTTCACAGAGCAGAAAATACTCTGTTGGTTGGTGGCAAGAAACAGAAATGGACAACACATTACTGGTAAATGCAAATGGAGTGCTAAGCGATAGCTTTAGCTGTCAGTTGAGTATTGTACTTAGCAGCTTGTTAGCTAATACAGACCCAGCCTCTAATCCTTTGCGCTTAAGTCATTATAACTTCACCATACAGTAAAACTTCAAATACATGAGTAATTTTTATGTGCTTTTCATGTGCCTGTCATACACTGAAAGAGGCAGGATGATTCTGCCATCAAAGATGCATGCTGCCAGAGCACAATGCTTTAAGGAAATATAATCAAAGGTGAACATAGTCATGTCGTGTTTCTAACATCATTTTCACCTCCAGCTTCAAGCAGCTGAAAGGCGTTACGCCGTCAGTGGTGGTCATGAATTGCTTTTGTATATGCAGTGCAATGCTATGCTTTTTTACACTTCATAGGCTGCTGACTGATTGTTTTGGATGACACCTCACCGCCCAGTGTATAGGAACACCCACGAGTAGGACAATAAACACACAGGTGGATAGGAGTATACACTGGTGACAGCCAGAACTGTGGAACCCTGAGTCAATTTCATCGTCTCATGCTTGCAGTCTTACAGCTGGGTCTAGAAATGAATAACAATGGCAACCCTTTAGGTTTACGGTCCAAAAAAAAATTAAATAGAGATTGAAGGATCTCTGCACTGAAAAGCCTAAGAGCATTAAAAAAAAAACGACACCGACTTAAAAATAGCCACCACTCAGTATTGAAGCCAAGCAGGCAAATAACCATCTCTTGCAAGGAGTGACGTGGGACATTTTGCTGAGCTTCCGCACTGAGCAGAAGCTCAAATTAGAATTTTGTCATTAACAAAAGACTTTAATTGAAGTTCATATCTGAGGTTTATAGAGTCCTTCAAAACTACTTGGAAGAAGGTTTTCTTGTCTTTCCATCAGCTTGTAACTGTGAGGTACATCCTGCCCTCCATCCCAACAAAAGGATACTTCACTAAGACATCTGCCAGTGAAAAAAGGAGGTAGAAGCATGAGCCTCCTGCAGACTTTATCACCTGCTGCACCCCCCATCACCTGCCTCCACCCCAAGGCTTGGAATAAGGTGACCTTGACTGCAGGTTGACAGCTTGGGAGAGTTGCTCCATGCATATCAGAGCCTTAAAAGCTTGGATTCATGCCTCCATTGCTCAGTGCTGTTTGGCCTCTGCTGCTCCAGATGCCCACAGCAGACTCTACCTACCTCATCACAAATGGGCTGGAGAGCTGCCCAGAATCACCAAACTTGCACTGGACCTAGCTTTTGCAAATCTGCCTTAACACATTTCAGTGGCTGCGAGAGGCTCCACTGTGAGTCACGTTGCAGGATTTCACGCTCCAGTAACCCTGGCCCACTTTCTCTGAGATGAAGCGGCGGTGTTGTCAAAATACGCACCGTCAGCGCTCATTCGACAGTGGTAGCTGCCGTCCATGCTTTGCAAGCAGCGTGCCGATACCACAGAACCACATCACAGTCACATTTGTTCAAATTTGGCCAAGTGTTAAATGTTTGATGGTTCTTCCTCCACATTGGCTAATGCTTAATACAGAGAAGTTATCATGGTTGTTGTGGTGGTGGGATGGCTGCAGCTCATAGGTTCATGAATTATGCCTGGGCAGTATGACCCTTCCTCAGATTCCAAGTATTCCCTTTGCCGTTTTTCTGAGAGATTCTTGCATATATAAGAGATAGATAGATAGATAGATAGAATAATTGTGAACATCACCATCACTAAACCTTTGCTTTACTTTTCAGAATGAATGTTTACACACATTCCCCGTTTCTCCTGTGGCCACTATGCTGCATGTGGCTCTACTCCATCAGGGGTTAGATGTAAATGTTTCAGCCTCTAGGCAAATTAAGATCGGTTCATGTGTGCTTTATTTTTAGCACAGATCTTGACACTTCCCAGAGCTTCGGGCTATGTTTTGGTATCAGCTCCTCTGTGTTCCAGTGCTTATGGTCGACTTTTGGTGGTGACTCTTAAGCATGGCTGAAAACCTGGACATTTTTAACATGATTGTTGACATCAAGCTTCTTCAACAAAAGGGTGTGGTTAGGGGATGATATCTTCATTTTCACGCTTCGCTAATAAAGCATTAGCCTGTCCATGTGAATGTACCTTTGATGGCCGCTAAAAGCAGCTAACCAAACCAAAGCAGCAGTAATCTGAGTACAATTACGGAAACATGAATCTGACCAAGATTTATTTGAAAATGAAATCACCTTCAGGGTCTCGAACATGTTTTAGGCAGTCAGACTGGTCACCCCCACTGTGCCTCAGGGACCAAGGGTGTGGGCTGGAGTCACCCATGTGCGAGAAACAGAAGACATGTGGTTTGGAAAGCTCAAGCTGACATGGATGAGCTGAGCAACAATTCACAATTCCGCTATCTCTGTCACTGGCATGATGTGTTTGACAAAGGTGTCATTGTGAAACTGAAATCTTATTTTTGGGCTTGCAGTTTACAAGTATGGCAACAAGATTTTGATTTCACAATGACCCAGTCCTTTATTAGATCATATTAGATCATCTCGCAAACCACCACACGGTATTCAGTTCTTGAATCATTAGAGTTACCAGGAAATTAATGCCACAGAATAGGAATTCAACTTCAGTTGTACCAGTAAACCCCAGTATCCGCAGCCGTGGAACCACACAGAGCCACGGTGCCGAGCCAGAAATTCATCAGCAAGACATTTAAAACTCAAAGTTCACCTGTGACACGAGAATCTTGTTCCGACACCACACTGCTTTGTGGTATAATACTGTGGACCATGGTTATCTGCAAGGGACATGATTTGCTAAAATCCTTACAGTTTCATGTCTCGTGTTTGATAGAAAAAGGAAAAGGAACACACGTGTTTTTCTTATCTCCTTTTGTCTTTCTATTCAAAACCAATTGTAGTGATAATGGTGACAACTGTACTAAAAATTTTCATTATTTCTATCGATGGTAATGAAATGAATGTCCTTTTAAAGAGAATTCGGCTGAAAAGCAGCCTAGAAACACGGCGTTTGATATTCACAGTTGGAAGTTCACGCTAACCCATTTTTTCCTTGCTCCTCTGTAAATTTAAAAAAAAAAACCTGAAACTGTGTACCTCCCACCAATTGAACCCCAAATAGCTGCACAAATTGTACAGGACCAAGGAAATGCACAGGTATGTCTTACTGTGCTACCACCACATAGTGGATGTCAAGAACGTCTAACTTTGCACGTCAGTGATAAAGAACAGCTGTGCCCTCAAGGGGATGAAAGGGTTTAAATAAATACTTTATTTCAGCATTTAGACAAAGGGTGGTCTTCCTCAGCTGGAGTGTTAGCTAACACAAAAAGGCAGATCGCAGGGGATGGAGTTAGCCAAAAGTGAGGATGTTCCATACCAAAACCCTCTTCATGACCAGCTCTATACCGCCAAGCCAATTTCACGCGAGCTAAAAGGCCCAGTAAGGCATCAGCTTGAGAGAAACCATTTTCTGCTGTTTGAATCAAGAACATTTGTGAATGAACCCCTCCCTCTGACTGGGCTCCCACTATGTGTTAGGTTCTCTGCTATGTCTGCTCTGCTGAGCAGTGGGCTCAGCTGGGTGCCGTTGACAAAGTGGCCCTGGAAGGAGCTTGTCTGTGAAAACTCTGACAGCCATGTTGTGCTTTCAGCTGCCGAATTCCCTTAATGTCAGCCGAGCTGCAAGAGTTTTCTTTCCAAGTTTATTAGAACTGTGTTTCCTTTGCGGTTGTAGAGTCGGGCAGTTTCGTCTCAGCGGGACAGGCGTGGCCCCTCTTTTTGCCTGTTTGTGTGGTTGTGGAAAAAAGGAAAACTGACTTACTGCAACCAGGCGATGCCCAAAATGCATATGCGGCTTTGTTATGTGGGGCGTGATGCTTGTCGCAGCTTTGTGAGAATATGAATGATGGCTGCTGCACATCACCATTTCTGCTGTTGCCGACAGCATGTCTCCTGTTCATAACCACAGGGGGGCAGACATCAGCTTCTTACAGCAATACTCCTGAGTCATGCTGAGGCGTGGAGCCGAAGAAAAGGTTGGTTCAGAGAGCTGACGATGGCATCGATGCGAAACCTCAGCTGAGGGGTTTGGACCTCAGACGCTGGGGTGAGATAATGCCATAAACATCAGGAGTCCCGCCTGTCGCAGAGGGCAGGAGGTAACGTGAAGTTAGATCCCACGTCTTTGGACGCAACGGGCACAGATTTGAATCGTGGTTCCTGCTATAGGCTCTTATCTAAAACTGATGCAATAAAATTGCAAAGCTGCACAAATGGATGACTAGTTTAAAACTGTATCAGCTGCACAAATAAATATGAACATAGTGGCAAAGCCCATGGCGGGAAACTTCTTACAACCCTCCTCTTACTGATCTCCACCTCCTTTTAGCTCCGACTTGAGTGTAGCGCACAGCAGTAAGCGCTGACTAACTGGCAGGGTACCCCGAGGACGTCCCAAGCGACACACGCACGGGAAACAAGCCTGCGAGACAGACTATGAAATAATCCCCCTTTGTGTAAATTCCCGATGTCGCACATATCCGGAGTTGGCGTGTTGATCCACGGATGATTTTGTGGTGCACCTGCGTTGTGGTGCTGGCTGAGTCTGACTCAGCACGTTGAGACCAGTTGTGCGATTCCCACCAGGGCGGATTCCACTGGGCTACATGCTGATTCTCTGCGACGAGTCTTAGCGCAGAATGGCTGACTCAGAGCCCTCGTACGGGGCTGTTGCCCCCGGGATGCTATGTCCCGTCAACAGCAGAAAACACCCACAGAAGACGATAAAATGATACTCATACCATTGCTTCTGTATCTCATCCCTTTAATGAGAATATGTTCATCTAATAAAAGCCAGTTCAGCATCCCACGTGTCTAAGTTATGACAATTTAATGTTGTTATGCTGGTTCATAATTTGAACTTCCCAGCAGACAGCTGTTCCGTCAAACGGGTTTCCTTCCCAAATCCCCAGGACAGGAAAACGTCACGTCCTGCACAAGACCTCGAGACACCGTGGAGACGTCATGGCTCTCCTCTCCTCCAGCTCTGGCAGACCTTTGGCAGTGTACCAGGCTGGGGGCTTGTGTAGGAAGGAAAAGTCATGTGGTCACACAGATGGCATCGTGATGAATGGTAGGGCATTTTCACACGTGGGGAGGTAAGTTTTCGATAGCGTAAGAACGTGGCAGATACAGACGACATTGAACTGTACACTGCAAGATGGAGCACAAATAAAGGAATGACTTGCTTTGCATTATTTACATGCATTATGCATACCCTGCTATTTAAATGACCCTTTCCTAGTAATGAATATTTAGACTACATTTTTATGCGCATATACATTTTACTTGATTATAAAGAATAACAGACACATGATTTGTGTTATGTTTTATTATCGTGCGCTACACTTTTGGATTACAGAAGCTCTAACCTGGACGCATCGTTTGTAAAACGAATGGCCAGTAAATCAATGTCAGACTGGAGGTTAAATTTTAATTCAGTTATATATTCTGCAAGCACAATGTAGCTTCTACAGCCTCAGAGAAACAAAGTCCTTTTTTCGTTTATCTGACAAATCCCTGCATTCCGTTTAGAAACGCTGATGGGTGACCACAATGCGAAAGCTCAAATCCAGAGATTACTAAAGCTCGCCGGGCGAGTTGCTCACCTTTCGCTGTTCCCATCCAGCCCCCAGCAGCAAATTAATATGCAGAATTATGCGTAGTGAGCCATGACTGACAGCCTATATAATCTAATTAACCAAGCTTTGCCCTCAGGGGGATCTGGCTGTTCCTGAGGACTAACCGAAGTCCTGAGAGCAACACTGAGGAGAAGAATGTAAGAAAAGAGCCCAGATGAGAGGTCAAGCATGAAGTGAAATGCAGAGCAAGACACCATGCTAAATATTTATTAAGCATGCTTAGAAAGCTGGCAGACCTCTCCTGGAACATCTGAGGGCAAAACTAACTGAATATTAAAGGTAAACACCGGATGGCTTTAAGCTGTTTGTTTGGGGTTCGTATTCCTACAAAAAAGTTTTTTTTTTTCCTATGGATCTCAGCTCTAATCTGTCCAGCGCGTAGGGAACGTGAAGTGAGGAAGGCAAAATGCCTCTGCAGAGAGGAGAGGCGATCGTGTTCTGCGCCCGATATTTGTTATGGAATAACAAATTCACCAAGAGCAGTAAAAGCAAACGGGACCGCTTTACACGATTCTGACGCTGAAATAAAAGCGGGATAATTCCCGGCCTCCAATAACGGAATACCCCATGCAGCTTTTGAATGGACGTGGCCCGGTGCCAGGCAACTGCTTTCCACATGGCACTGGATGCAAATTAACCCCCATATTGTCGTAAATGTAGGGGGTAAATAGGCCACGCAGTTAAAATAAGTCTGCGGTGAGAGGAAACAATGCACCATTTGACGGGTCACACGTGCTTAGCTTTCCACTGGTCTTGTCTTTTTTTCAGACCTTGGAAAAAAAAAGGACTTTACAACATACAGCTCTCAGATATCGAATCTGAGCATCTGAGTGTCAAGTGGGACAAATCAATGCTGGATATGTCAGTGCAGCCAGACAAAAATAAATGATTTTTCATGCCCTGTTGAGAGAGAATGAAAGAGAAGAGGGGTTGTGGAAGGCGACCAGTACAATGCAGAACATAATCAGTTATGCTATCATGTCACTTAGTTTGCCATGGAAACAAAAACCGAACCATCGGTGGCACTTTTATTAGAAGTTAGAAACTGATAGCATAGAATTTTAAGCATTGCTTGCAACATTTATGAGAGCTTCAACAGAGGCTAAAATATTTATTACGTAGTCGCACAATATTACGACTTTATTGCAGAGATGTCCTTATTTAAGAAATAAAAGTGGAAAGAAACCTGCTTCCCCACGTTTCCCATTTCCAGGATCTGCGCAGGACATGAAACTGAAGCGTTATGATGAAACCTGCAAGCAAGGGAGCTGGATAAGGTAGCTTTATGAGGTGTTCAAAGGCAGAAGAAACTTTGGAGGATTTCGGCGATTCCTACTGAATATTAAAGAGACGGTCAAGGAATGACATCTCTCATCTCAGCTGGCTGGTTGGTATCACGGAACACATTGGGAACTTCTGCGTGAATTTTAATGACCTTTAACCTCTCTCATTGACATTGGAGCCCATTACTTCTTAAGAGCCAAAACAATGTGTCTCTGTTACTAACCAAAAAGAAATCAGGTTCCTTTCGTCATACGGTCAGATTTTTTGGGGTTAACCTTTTAGCAGCACTCACATGCACAAGTGAGCATGACCACACAGAGGGCTGTATTTTCATCTAGGTCTGGATGATAATGGCTTCTTTGCTGAAGATCAGCACCCCCTCCCCCCCCGGGATCTTCATTCATTTTGATTCATGAAATCCTGAGCATCTTCAAGGGCTGAGTCATTAAAGGTCAAAGTGCAGTAGAACCCATAGTGCCTGGATCCCTCAGCAAAGATGAACGAGTCCGAACTCAGCCACGTACTGCGTTTACTGTAATTTTCACCATTCTGTTTTCCACTGAGTCATTCATAACAAATGAAGTTCATCATATTTCTTAAAGGGTATATACTGCGATTAGCGTTTGAGCTAAGAGTTGACAAAGGTAGAAAAATTGGTTTATTTTCAATTATGTTTCTCACTTATCTGTTTTCTGAAATTTCAGTTGTGAAAGTGACCCGCATTTCCACATCCAGCCGTCAGGAAAGGAAAACACCCAGACAGAGGAGGACTGTTGAACCGGTTCAGTTCTTCCAGTCTTCGGAGCTTCCCTCTAGTAAATTATCAATTAATTATTTTAACGTTGTTTGAAAGTCTTACAGAGAACGTGTAGCATTTATTACGGCTTAATCTGAGGGTTTTGCAGCACCTCATTCGATAAATCCAGGCAAATCTTCATTGCTTAGCTTTTAATGATGGCGAATTAGAGTCGAATGCCACTTTGGATTTTCTAACAAAGTTACGAATGGACATTGTTCATTAGCTGAACAGCCAGCGTCTCCTGTTAAAACAGTGTGGAATAGTGTACTATGTGGCCCGAGTGCTACTTTCCGATATTATCTGTGAGTTTTGATGCACACGTCAGGACAGCTCAGTAACTCGCTGTCTTGCTCTACATTTAACGTTTGCCGCTCATTGAGACCGAGCGCCTTAAATAGGCTTCATCTGATCTGCGATGTCACTCTTGTGGCTGAAATCATCCACTGTGAAATGTCTCCCCCCCGTATATTTTTATTGATGAGCTTCCCTCTTTTGCAACCTTAGACTCAAACCACAAATGACCAGCAGAATTAATGAATCACCAGACATCGGTTCTCCCAGGGGGGCCTCCTTTCCACTCACCGCAAAAAAAAAAGGGGGCTCCCTGGATAAGAGGGCTATGGGGGAACCCCCTCAAAGTGGGCGGCACCACAGCTGTGCCTCCAAAAACCCCCTTCCCCAACATTGTCGAGTCATTTGATCACCCAACGTCTGCCGAGCCCTTTGATATCCACAGCAGCGGCGCTCACCAGATCGCAGAACCGGGGAATCGCAAATCCCTGTCATTATCGCTGAGGAGGCCTGCAGGGATTACGGCCCGTCGGCAAACAAACTACTAATAATTCATCACATAGCGGCGTATAACATATGCTATAACGTAGCAGTTGGAAGAGCAGGAGATGGTCATGAATAATACATTTGGTCTGAGGCAAGTATGAGGTTCTTTTGTCCATGATGGACAGGCACAACGAAGGCAGATGACCAACATTTCACACGGCTGCACGTTCAGCGTTGTTCTCCTTTTTGCTCCGAGTCCTCAGAAAAGTGTCCTGTTTAAGGTGGCATAGCAGCTAGGACTGCTACCTTCAAAGGATCCTGGTTCAAGTATTGCCTCCTGCTGTAGAGCCCCTGATCATTTACCCAGCACCAACAGAGCAAACCCAGCTGTAGAACTAAGTAAATCATCGTAAGTAGCTTAACGTTTTTATCCATAAGGCCGGTAGCCTAAAAAAATACACGCAAACATTTGCAAGACACACTGTCAGATGCACAGAAATACTGGTCAATGGCCACCTTACTGTGCGTTTACTCCTGGGATTTGTTTGCCGTCGGAATGCTGCTGGAAAGTTAGCCCATTCCACGTGAGTGCACTCTCTGTTGGTGAGCTTACATTAAACATGGGCCCTGTCTCCTCTCGCTAACGTCTGTCTGAAGTCCTGGGCTGTTTGTGAACATAAACAGCACACTCTGCTGTCAGCTGGATTGGAAACACCCCGTTTATTTTTAAATTCAAGTCAGGGAGAACCCAACGTTGCCTGGAGCATCCCAAAACTGATGTAATTGGAGTACAGACTGCATGAAGGATTATTCACCGGTGGTGGCAGGCAATTTTGGACGGTGATTGCTTTTCTAAACTCCTGCTAAAACCTTATTTTTCCCCCCTACCCTCTTCCAAATAATAATTTTAGGGATAAATCCAAATCCTTCTTTCCAGCAAAACTCGAGAAATCACGGCGACTTCTTGCAGCACGAAATCCGTTCCGATGTTAATCGCAAGCGGGGTTCATATCAGTTCCACTCGATCGAGTGCCGCGCTCTGTCGTCCCAACTTTGTTCACCACGGCAGGGTGTCAGTCGCTCGCCACCGGAGTGTGTTTTTGTGCACGTCTCGGTGATCAGAAAAGTACGAGTGGATTCGTGGTTAGAGAGCCATGTATGACCTGACACAACCCAAAGCACCGTCTCTACCCCACACCGCACAGTGAGGGTCGCACACCCCTGAAAGACACACAGTCCAGTCACACAGCATCTCTCTCCAACACCCCCCCCCCCACAAATCAGCCAGTCTCATTGTGCTGCAAAAACCAGGACATTTGCGCTGTTGTACCTACAGCTAAACTATACTGTGTGTTACCAAGAAGGAAAGAAGGTCGACATTCACATTAGCTGGTGCATTTTAACGCGCTGCTGAGACCTTCTCACAGCATCTTCTAATCACGACACGGTTTTCAGTTCTGACTCTGTCTTTCCCTCTGAAACCGCTCCGACGTTTCCACGTCGAAGAAGCGAGAGCGGTTCGTGGAGGCAGCACAACCTGACCCACTTTTACTTAGTAAACACGCGAACCAACCTACCGCTCCATCCTCTCAACACGGCCGCCGCACCCCGTGGATTGCAGCGTTCCAAAATAATGGTCACGTAACCATAACAACCGCCCGACACCCACAAATCCCGCGCTGCTCCCGAGACGACGAGGTAAACAAGTCGCCGAAACGGGTCCGCTTCCAGGGCCCTGGGCTCTTCCTGATCTCCCCAGCTTTTGTGCTTGCGCAGCGGGAGCAGTGATGATGACAAAGTTCGCTTGCTGACAGGGATAATGGCGGAACGGCCGCATTGTTCCCTTTGCTCATTAAAGCTCCACTTCGGAGGGTCGCTGACATAAACTCCATGCAGGACAATGAGACTGTGGTTTTTTCCATTCGAGAGACAAGCCTTCCTGCTGCATTAACACAGCCAAACAGCGCCCCCTATCTGTGTGGCCTGTTGCGCCAGGTGTCGCCAGGTCAACGTTTACTTAGTTCAGTTAACTGATGCTTTCCGGCTGTTTTTTTAACAGTATCATTGAGGGTAAGTGCAGTAATACCCCGATTAACACTTTTATTGAGAAGCTGAGCGTAAGGAAACAGTAAAATAAGATGTCATTAACATCAAATGGAGTTTGAAAACTGTACACTCAGTCCAGTACAAAACAGATTAGTAATAATCGCTAATATACACACTTGTTATATAGATATCAAGTATAAAATTTCCTTTAGAAATATTGTGTGATTTTTTAAAAACAATTTTGAAATGTATCACAAGTTACTCAAAGAGCTTAAATAAAAGAGTGTGACAGCGAAACAGCACCACGGGAGCCAACTGCGACCTGCTCAAAGGTGCGACAGCAGGTGGTGGGATCCAAGCCTGTGTCCTTCAGATGATCAATGGAACCGCTAACCTCTACAACACCTGCTGCTCCTAAAAATGATCTAAAAACACAACCCCCCACGGCTACCAAGAACCAAGAAGTTGGGCATTAGCCTCCGAGAAGGTCACTTGCACCCTTAAAGACAAAGCAGGTGTGTCATCCCAAAATTAACTGTGTTCATCTAACCTCTCAGCGGGTTTGCTGTAGCTCCCATGGCTGCCTTTGTCTAGCTTGGCCTGCAGCCTACGTTAACCCGATCTGAACAAATCGGCTGTGCTTTTCTCTTACGAGGTTAAATTACATTTTTGATAATACATTTTTAATGTTGACAAATCTACTTGTCACAATACAAACACAAACCACCTGCTGCCAATACAGAAGATGCCATCTTATTCCCGGTACCAGCTTATTTCTTGTCTTGTAAGATGACGACTGGCTTCGGTTTATTTTTCATCATCTGCGTTGTGACACATTTGATAAATGACTCTCCGCGCGTCAATTTCCCCCCGCATCGAGGACCGGCGACGACAAGCATACCGCCGCATCGGCTCAAACGCAACCTCGCGGCCTGGGAGCGACCTGACACTAACCCCGAGAGCAGCTGGAAATACGTTTCCAATCCGCAAGTATGGAGACAACAGGGAAGACTAATAAATGTTTACAAAGTCGCCTCTAGGATCTAGTCATTTGTTCAACTTTAACACTAATGACCCGCAAAGCCTGAAATCACATCCGTGCCTCAACATTTCTCTGCCCATGAATATGACGCCAAACACATTTTGTAGTCCTTGCAGTTTATAAAATATTGAAATGTGATGTGAAGTGTGGGATTTATATGGCATAAAATGAATATTCCCAGGAGAAGATATTCTCTGTTTAAAAGGGGCAACTTCATGTTTCACATCTACTTAATTTCTCATCGTAAGAGGGAGGCAGTATCTTGTAGCGTCTGATCTAATTTTCTTTGAAGACCATTACAGGCGCATCATCATAACCAAGTAAAAACCAATCTGTACATTGGGCCTAGTATTTTGTTTAATGTCCTGGCCAAGTGGAAAGCAGTTTGACTGAAAATTCAAAGCAATTTTAATGCATTCGTATATTTTTTTGCTGGACCGATTCTTTTTAAGTGCAGTGCTTTCTCAAGGGTACAAGAGCAGGACTTTTCTTAAGAGAGTGTTTTCAATGTTCATCCGAATCTCGCTTGTTTGGTAAACAAGCCGGGAGTTGGCGAGAGACAGTACATCCGTGGCCAGTAGGTGGTGTAGCGGTTAGAGGTGCTGTCTTTGCGATCAGAGATCCCAGCCTTCAGTGCTACGTCCCGTTATACCCTTGAGCGTGGAACTCATCCTGAATTTATGCCGTAAAAATTATTCAACTTTGGAGAACAGTGTGCGCTAAATAGAAAAACATGGATTAATACTGATACCAAAGGTTCTTGCTGTGTCTATAGGTGATAACCTAAAACCGGAGGACAAACAGACCAGAATCCACTCGATTACTCCCTGACGCGTGAAGTTTTGTCACCTCATCTCCTTTCTGTGGCCGCCTTGGCCCACAGCTTGAGTGTGTTAGCTTCATTCCATCATACGACACTCGAGAGGTTAATACTTCAAAGGTGACCCAAGGCGTCGTCCCCCATGGTTTCCCGAAGACCAGTCCCATTCCAAACGCGTTACTTTTCTCTAATTCATCGTCACCCACCGACTGGTTTTTCCAGACCTGTTCATGAGTCCGGAGAAGTCTACCTGCAAGTTACATAACATTGTGACTCGGGTTGAAGAAAAGCATCTGCTAAATGAGCAACTAAAAAACTTTGCCTTTCATGTTAGAGGCCTTGTCGGCTGTCTGCCTTTAAGGCACCTTTGGGTGCCATGCAAGCAAAGGCTTACGAACATCAGTTTGGATGCTTAAACCCAAAGCTTATTCTGCTCAAAGCAACGTTCCCTACTTCCCCGCATCATGCAAAAGCCAATAGGATTAGTTGTCTAAGCAGGAATGTGTGGACAAGGACAGGAGAACTGGACCAACAAATGTGTACCATGTAATACCTGCCAGTGCTTCATGGACTCAAGTAAATTAATCCTATTGTTACTTCAGCTGAAGCTGGATTTGCTCTTGCCTTAGGTGCTGGCAGCTCAAAAAAAGATCATCCACCCATTAAAATGCACACATGGTCCTATCTAGCGAAAAAGCGTGTCTGCCAGATCGTACAGCTGTCTGCACGAACCCAACAACTTTGAATGAGTTATGAGCACGTGCCAACGTGAACATCGGAAGGTGTGTTAATACATCTTAACTAAATTAACTTGCTATAACTGGACGCACCCGCCGAAAATGAGGAATGTGTCTCACAGGCAGGCGGGCGTGTGAAAGAGTCTTTTTAGTTGCAGACAGTCCCTTATTTTTAAACAGATCATCTTTAAAAAATACGCCTGAATCAACATGAGAACAAAAAAGGACTATGGAACGTAGACGTGAAATTTCTCTAAGCTTGGACTAAACATTTCTAAGTACGTCAAGTATAAAGAGTGTGTTTTAAAGCCTTTCCTGAGGAGCTGCCAAGAAGTGGCTTCCCAGCACTGGTCCAGTTGAGCTGTCAGTGCTGCTTTTTTATTTGTCTGCACAATGTCTATTCGCAAACTCTTGTTCTCGTCTTTTTTGCCACCGGTGTGTCGTATGTATGCCGCCATAATTTTCTGCAGTTTTATCTATCTATCTATCTATCTATCTATCTATCTATATGACTTTACGTCAAAGTCACCGTTTATAAAATGTCAGTGTATGTTTATGGGAAAAGTGGCAGGAATGAAATGAGAATTCTTGATGTTTGGGAACTCTTGGCATGTCATTATGAAGATGATTACATTTCTATAATTCCGCCGCTGTCCTCAATATTAATCTGTCAAGCTTGTCCTGATGTCAGTCTGATATACTGCACGGCCGGAACGTCGAAGAAGCGGTGGGGAGGCGATCCCGAGATTCAGAAGGCTGCTGTGATTACAATCAATAATTCTGAGCGGTGAGCAAAAACACAACTTAATGTGCGGGTTGCCGAGACGGATTTATTTCCCCCGAGGGATGGATGCTGTGCCAAAGAGTACCTCTTCATACTACAGAATTATCTCTGTGATTCATCCGCATCTGGACGCGGGTTGTCTTTACTGTCGATACCACTTGGTTACCGCCTTTTTATGTTAGTGCTGAACGCTATAGAGGTGCTCGAGAAGTTAGCCAGGCTCTCACGGGTGAGCAAGATGTGGAAACACACTGTCACTGTGCCTGATAAAGATGCGAAAAAATTTTGCTCCTAAAAGTGACGGGATTCGCAGCTTCAGGTTGGTTTAACTCACATCCAGGGTTTGCCTGAAGGACTTAGAAGGTGAGCGATGGTGAACCTTTGACAGGCAAGTGCGAGTCAACACTTATTCATTAAATGCATTTCTGGGAACAAGTAGTAAAAGGGAAGAACCTAGATTGTACCTGTCGCATTTATGCTGCATGTGTGAAATTTTGTTGGCTGGACTATTTTTTACTCCTTGCCTGGGAGGTACTTCTAATAAAACATACACGAGGATGGATCGCATTCGAACCAGCAAAGCTCATGAATCTGTCAGCACTGACTGTTCCAGCAGGTTTGACTGAATAGCGTCTCGAACCCGCCATCCCGCAGTTCGCCCAGCTATTTATTTCGATCAAATGCGCGTGCCCGTCTCGCTACGTGTGCCATTTGAAATTGAAACCGGCCTTCTGCTTAACCGATCGAGGTAACTTGGAGAGTACGGCTGGAAATAATGCGCACCTCATATGTGCGGACCACCTCGGACCGCGGCTCATCAGGCGGGAAGCTGCACGGCTTGTCGGCGTTACCATGGCAACATAAATCACAGAGCAGTTTGCCAGCCTGAATAACTACAGCAAACTCGTTTCCAGGACTGATGGCGCACATTACCTTTGTCTTGGTGTGAAAACCGGGGGGACGGTATTGTACAGTAATGCCGCAATTAAGAGAACGTCGTGTTATAAAAATGAGAAATGCAGATGTTTCGGCCTCCACGTTATCGCGATGGCTGTAAAATGTAACGTGGATATTTCCAATCTCAATCCGGAGACCGTGCAAAGCAGAAGAAAGCAGTGGGTTCGGAACATCAGGCGTGCTGCAGATGCGACCACCCGCAGAGAAACGGCATCCCTAAGAGGGCCAAAGTAGAGAACCTGTATAATATAAGTGACACGACTAGACATTCATCAGATCAAGGAGATTCTGCCAGAGGTCATGATGGGCACCCAACCTCCCAGAAGTACAGCTACCTTCAGAAAGAGGACATCTTCATTGAAGCGTTACAGTTTCTTGAGTTCTGTGTGTTAGTTTGGTAAATATGATGTCACATGGTGGATTTACAGCGTTGTCCTCAACACACATTTCATTGCTGTTACACACTCTTCACAGCCTGCTCAGATGCTCGGTTACACAGCAGTTTTTTTTTTTTTAAATTTTTGTCATAGTAAAATTACCCAGTTGCCTGGTGAAGTAGGTAGTGTGCTGTTTACTTCTGTTCTCTCTCACTCAAGGAACCCTGGTTTGAATCCCACCTTCTGCTATAGTACCCTTTGAGGATGGTACTGACCTTGACATGCTCCTTTGAAATGTATGCACTTGTATATATTGACTAGTAAATATATCGAGTGCAACATTATAAGTTTCTCTGGAGAAGAACTGGCTAACTCCAGGGTACTACAGTCCTTGAAGAACCCTGGCCTTCCCCGAGACTGACTTTCCATCTTCTCTAATTCTGAGTACATGCAGCTTTATTTTATGTTTTCACTTTGTGTTTTTACAGGGTCATTATTAGCCCCACACTCAACTCAGAAACTGGAGGAGCCCGAACTTAATATGCCCACCTAACCTGAAGCCATGTCTTTGGACAGCGAGAGGAAACCAGAACACTCAGAGGAAACTCACACAGGCAACGGTGAGGACATGCAGACTCCTCCCAGACTGAGCAGGATGTGAGCCCAAGACCAAACAGTATGTTTAGATGCAGCAGTGTTACTCCCTGGGCCATCGTACTGCTTTGTACAACAGAATCAGCTAATGTAGCTAATGTAAGTTCTTACTGTCTTCGTTTCAGAGCATTTTTGCCCATGCAAACTCTGCAGGGCAAGAACAGTAATTTGTCAATTGATATGTAGGCAGAAGCTTCACATGATGAGGTGGCATGCTTAGAGAAGAATGCTGTTCCACCTGTAGCCCTGTTTGATATCAACAACTGCATCATCATCATCTGCATCATCTATGGAGCATGGGTCTCCTTACCATCATTGGTCAGTGTAGCACCATGGGCATTCAAACCCATCTCTCCACAGTGATAGGGTGATAGGGAAAATGGTCCCTCTTTCCACTCAAATACCTCTTCCACATTTATACCAGCTGAACCTTCTGAGGACCTTCCCAGAAAAAGGTCATTTGCATCTCCTGTCCCAAATCAAGCTCAGGCAGCCTTGAATTCCCCAGCTGCGCTTCATCATTATTCAAATATTCCTTGGGTCTCAGTACAAAGTTGCCAGGGAGCGGTGTGGCCAGAAATCTAATTTGGAGGGCTATTACTTGGGAAGATAAATAAAGACCCACAGTGAGAGCATCACAGCGGTCTAAATTGGATTCGCCCCCAAAAAGCTAAAGTGGGGGGGGATCTTCATTATATTCTTCAAATCCATGTTCAGTTCATCAAAGACCAGATGAATGGGCCTGCTGCTGCTTCTCAGCCTTTAAGTCCTGAGTCTCTACAGCACTTTATTCTCTGCGTCATAGGCCTTTCACCACACTGGCTTCTCAAAGCTCCCCTTTCAACTATGCCTGTGTTCGCTTAGTGTGAGCAGAGAAGATCACCTCCAGGAGGAACACCTGTCGTACTAAACAACTCTGTACTGAGGAACAAATTTAGACCTTTCTTTAACTGAGTTTTACACCTGATTATTACCTTTTACTGCCAACTGCATCCATGCACTGAATCATTGTCTGTGGATGAAGCTGGCAAAAAAGATAATACCTCAATAAGGGAGGTGTTAAAGATTTTATTAAGATAGCAGTATAGGGTACATATCTGAAAAAATTGGAAAAAAAACCATTCCATTCATGTATTGGCAATACCAAGGGTCTTAATGATAGAAACCATAGTATTGTAGCTCCTAACTTCATTTCTGTGCTTCTGATTCTAACTCCAAATTATTATATATCTACATAACTGATCTATATATCTGACAGGTCTGCAACGTCAGAACACTGTAACCTCCAGCTATGGTTAAGAAGGAGACCCATGTACTGACATAGCAGTCATGTTGTCAATATGTTGGCACCAAATGATGAAATATCTGAACTCAGTTACACTGTAAGAATGTATAAGGAGGGATTAGCTTGTGCGAGAGGGACAGTCTAATGTGATGTTGACCGCACATTAGTAGAAGAGGAGTGAAGAGAGTAGGGAGAAGAAGGTGGACAGCATAGGTGAGAGAGGTTCCGATGTATCTATGTTACCTCAAAAAATGTTGCTTCCCTTCAAATCTTGCTGCGTCATGTCTGGTCTCCACCTGACTTATGCAGAAGTGAAAATTAGTTGACAAGAGTTGATCCGGAGGTCTGTTCATCATGCAACCCACCAGTTCCTCGCAGCACACAGGGCTTTTCTTAAATTTTGAGAAAGTCTATAGATTCTCTAGAGGCACAGTGGGTCATCAGTCTGTAAATCTCCAAATGGTATAATCTGAGCACATTTTATATATGGATCTTTTGTTACACCCAGAAATCTCAGCAAAAGAAGCAGTGACAGAAGAAGGTGGTAACTGTCTAGCAAGATGAATAGGTTCACGTTGAAGATACTACATGCAAGATGACTGACGGTCTCATGAATCCAGATCGTCTTTCTCGTGGAAAGCACACCTTGCGAAGCCGAGCTGCTGTCCTTCATTCTGACGCTTGTTCCCCTTTAAAGGACACGCTATCTGCCGAGTATGCACTGTCTGATCTTCTACATTTGAACATTTTTGTGTCTGCTGTCATCTGAAGGACTTCCTGGTTTCATTAAGGCCTGGCGACGGCTGCAAACGAACAGCGTGACATTCAGAGCCATAATCCCATAAAGGAGATTTAGTGCAGCTCTGTGTCAGAGGATGAGGAAAGATTGCCATTCACTTGCTGCACACACTGTGCTTTGTCTAAGATACGCCCTCAGTGTGTGAGGCAGATTACCGAGAAGACATGTTGCTTTGTAAGAGCAACAGTTAGTAGGCTGAGTTTTGGGGTGTGACCAGATTCCGCCTCAAAGTCACTGCCCTAGGTGAAGGGCAAGGGCTGCTTTTCGCCCAAATATGGTCCACTCATGGCTCGCTGTCTCAGCTAAGTCGAGGTGGTAGCCAAACTTACTTTGTCCGTGGTCCACTGGGTTGAGGCCATAGCTGCTGCTCACCGGCTCCCTGTTTGACCTGAGAAACTGCGACCAGATGTCTCCGTGTTAATTAACCAGGTTGGTAGCCATGGAGGCTTTCCCAGATACCCCATTCTGCATGCACCAAGCTCCTGCAAACTAGCAAAGGGGCAGTTTGACTCACAGTGATAATGTGTCCATCTGGTTGCACTACCCCTGCCAGACGTAAACTCGGGACTACGGGGGATTGATAAGCAGGAGGTTTGACACTGATGATATTACAGGTCCACTGCTTACTCACAGCGTAGCGTCTCAATGAGTTAGTGTTATCATCTCAAATTCCATGGAGAAATATGGTGTAATAATGCCCCACTTCAGTGCATTAGGAGGTATGAGCCACACTCACCCCATATTTCATTACAGCATCCCATTCTCTCCAATTTAGGATTCATACGTGCTGCTGTTTGCGATAAAGACAAATTGCATTTGACGTTGGCTTTATATCGCGTGTTGTCATTGACTACTGCCCCACTGGAACATACAGTTGTCTCAGATGAATCTGCACGTGCGAACAACTCTGAGGTACAAATGACAGTTGCTGAAAGAGTCACACAGCCCACATGGCTGATCTGTTGTCAATGTAGCCTTAATCGATCACAAATCTACAACCTTTGAGTAACAAAACTAACAGTGGTTTAATCTACATCGGTCAACCCCTGCCCAAAAATGGAGAAGGGCGAAAATTAAACGCGTTTATTTATTTAGCCAACGCGTGTCTCCAAAACCATCTTACAGTGTTAAGCTACTTACTAAGATTAACCTATTTATACGGCTGGATAATTTTTAATGAAGCAATTCAGGGTAAGTACCTCGCTCAGGGGTACTACAGCGGGAGGTGTGATTCAGCCCTGGCTCCTTTTAAGTTCAAGGCAGCACATTTAACCAGCGTGCTAAGTGCTGCCCCGTGCCTCTATAAAAATGCAGGTTATGGTATTACCCTTCTACAACTGTCAATCCTGAGAATGTTGTTTCCCTAAAATTCTGGAGGGGGTTAACCCCTCCCCCCAAGTTGGAGGCAGCATAATTCACCCTGCAGACAACCATTCAGGATATAAACCCTCAGCAGAGTGAAACCATATGTTCTCAGTGATTCACAAAGTTTTGCGCGCTTTCTATGATCTGGTATCGGTTGTTTTGCCGTATGTTAATTTGTTTACTTGATTTCATTTTTCATGTGCGCCGCTAACTGTGGGATTCTACCAGTCACTTATGCTGCACTTCTGCTGTACTCTGCGATGGCACGGAACTGCAGAAGATCCGTTTTTAGTGCGCCTTATTTGTTAAAATCTTTATGAATCCGACTGCTCTAGATTCTTTATATTCCACAGGGTGGGTTTTTAAGGTCACCCAGATGTATTCTTCTCCACACTTATCTGCGGTTTATTTCCCCGCTGCCTCGGAAAACATTTCGAAGGAAGAGAAAGAGGTCTGGCTGTGGAGGCGGCCCCCTGCGCTCTGTCTGAGTGGAGCCCAGATAATGGTGTGTGTTCCGCATCCTGAAGGCCTGTCCTGCCTGAAGTGGGGGTGGCGCTTCACCTTGGAAACATGCCCCGTGCCGGTTCTGCAAGCCAGTACATGCGCGTCTCGGAGGAGCCTTTGTTTGACTGCCCAAGGTTACTTGTTCCTGGGATCCAGCAGTGTAACTGCTGACAGATCTACAGTCCAACTCTGTACAATACAACTGTACCTGTTAAGTTTTGTCAGGTTTCGCGTCTGGATTGTTCAAGCGTGTCGCTCGCGTGCGCGATTTTTTTATTACTGTTCTCCATTTGTGCGTCTGCATTTCTGCTTGACCCACACCCTCTAGAGAACTTCGCAGCAACTAATCACTTGAAACTTGTGTTTCTCAGAAGAATACTCGTACACGGTTACACAACCAGGCACAGAGCAACAAGACCAAGTGTCACAGATCTGTGATTTCTTTTATGCAAATCGTCAGACAGAAAAACAGTTTTAGCTTCAGACGTGGCTGTGATTCATCGGCTGAGACAAAGGCTGTTGGGAGCTAACATTGCAGTGCTTATTTTTAGGAATCTCATGTCAAAATGCCACAAGTAGAGCAATCTATAAATAGGTTTGAGAGTGAAACTGAACAAAACAGCATCTTAGTCTGACTGAGTTAATGCCATGTAATCTTTTGACAGCTGTCAATCACTGATTCCCAGTGTAAACCAGTAAAGGCTCCCATGGACACCGGACGCCTCTTGCTAAGTCCACACAGCTCAAGTCAAGTGATTCTTACTGGTTCTTTATTTATTTATTTATTTTTTGCAAATGAGAGCCCTTAGTCTGGTTTATTTGAAGAATAAGCTCTGTTTCCGAACCCTGCGGGGACTGCTAGCCTATGTCAGAGACGCAACTGCGCAAAAGCAGGTCTTTGTGTCACGGATGTTAGTTTGGCGGTTTACAAAGGCTCCTACGGCATGGCTTAGATGATTACAGCGATGCCCTACATACATATATTACAGAGGATGTGAGAAACATGGTGGCATTCCCAAGATATCGTGTGCATAATTCATTTGCCGACTGAGACCGGTTTCACCCATAAGTCCTTTCTGCCACGTTCTTGCTTCCCCTTTAGTGAAGGCAACACTTTGTTAATCTTTATTACAACACAAACCGTGCCAACGGTGGCTTGGAGGGAGTCCTTCTGTCAGGCGTGGAAAACCACTATCGGCCCCTGATTCACACATCTCACTTCACTTCAAGCACATGTATTAATAAAATTAAAAAAAAAACCTTTTTCTTTTTTTTTTTGCTCGGCACCTGTAAGTATGCGCGTATGCAGGTATAAGTTTTCTGTCTCGG
This sequence comes from Arapaima gigas, assembly GCA_900497675.1. Taxonomy (NCBI): domain Eukaryota; kingdom Metazoa; phylum Chordata; class Actinopteri; order Osteoglossiformes; family Osteoglossidae; genus Arapaima; species Arapaima gigas. Next base: position 179,639 of record UFQX01000522.1, read on the forward strand.
TTTGACTGCCGAACATGTCAACGGCCCGCGAAACGGTGCTGAGAAATGTTCGACCTGCACAACAGCGCAGGCGTTCCTCTCCGCGCATCCGCTTGGGTGACTGTTCACGGGTCTGTTATGCAAATTTGAAAATCGAACCCTGATTATAATCTGTGTCGCGGGCGATTTGGTCCATTATGCCGCACAGCGGTGGCAACAACCTTTCCCGTTCTTATTTAATTTTGTAGTGACGCCTACAGCAGGGCTACACCCAAGCAATCTTCACGAATGGCTGGTTAAAGAGCGGCATACGGCTGCCTTCCTTAAAGCCGTAAATTTTTCTTTTTAAATGATCGAATTGGGTTACAGCAGCCGATTACGCCGGAGCAAATTGCAGTTGCGACAATATCCAGGGCTTTTTTCTTTAGAGGGATGGTGGCCTTTTAATGATCTTAATGGCATAAGTGAGCTCGAGGGCTTTTACAAAGACCGTGGGTGAACATGGGCTACGTCCTGATGAAAAAAGGACCGCTTCCAACAGTACTAGCAGGATGGACAAAATCGGTCTAAATTTTTCCGAGGCACCGTGACGACGTGCCAAGTCGTGAAACGACACGATGTGCAAAATGTCTACAAGGTCCATAAAAACCGATATACCACGTGACGCGGCTCTTCCACCTGCGGTGGCCAAATAATCAACACGACCGCGTATCTCGGCCAATTTGGCACGCAGGAAAAGACAAAGGAAGCCCTCGATCCTGCCTGCAGCCACCCCTTCTCTAGTTTTAATCACGGTTTGCCGGCAACCGGTGCGGTGCCTTTGAGGCCAAAAAGCTGTCACTGACTGTCGCTGTCTCAGCAGCACAAAAAGGCCAAGAGCTCCACATTTACATGTGTAATGGGAGTTCAGAACAAAGGGCCCGGTTGGATTCTGCCGGGTCACAGAACCACGGCTCTCACGGCTCACGCGCGGAATTGGAGGTGACATCAGCATACATTTCCAATTACGCTCAACTCAGCGCTGAAATAAAACAATGTTATTAAAGGCCGCCTGCTTTACAAATGAGAAGTGTACTTAATTGCCTGGCACAGGCCACTTGGGTCATATATTTCTATTTCCCTGCCTTGACCAGCCTTTTGCTATCATCATCTAGTCAATTCAGAGCTGTAGCCTATGGATTTGGCAAGAATGATGTCTAAGTCTGGTTCCTTCCATGAGTGTTTGACAAGAGTTAGACTTCAACTGGCACGTGAACGGAGAAACCAATTACAGCACGACGATTAATTTGTGAGAAAAACAACGTGTCTGGAATGGGACTAGTCTGTGTGAAGCCATGTGCAACAGTGCCTGGGGTCACCTTTGAAGTATTAACCTCCTGAGTGTCGTATCATGGAATCACGCTAACTCACTCAAGCTGTGGACCAACGCGGTGACGGACTGGAAGTTGAGTGATAAAACGATTCCCTCCGCCGGGTGGGTGATCTGCGAATTCTGGTCTGCGTGTCCCCCAGTTTCCGGTTAAGGGGGGGGGGGGGGCAAACTGGTCTTTCAGAATTGGGTTGGATGGGCTTCTCAAATACTGTCGCTACAAATAACCTGCAGCAACACCATGGTGTCAGTGTCTGTTTAGATTTATTTCATTTAGTGCACATTTTTCTGGAGCGTTTTACAGGACCTACCCTCAACATAAGACGCTGTCTTGTATTCCCACTCGTAAAGCATGAATAAAATACGAAATTTGCATCCACAACTCATTTATAATACTCTTCCAGTCTGTCCTTAATCATTTCTTTGAACATCAGTACATCCACAGTTTAAAAAGGCAGCAGAAGTCCTAAGGGTAGCATAGAGATGAGGCAGAGCTCTTTGGGGGACTGAATACCAGTCGTACAGCGAACCAGCACATCTCCCCTCACAAGATGCTGGCAATAAATCATGACAGCTACACAGCCAGCAATGAGCAAATGAAATGCTAACCACACAGCGGCATCCTGGACACGCAACCAGACAGACAGCCGGGCATCTGCCAGACACCAGTGAGTTACTGTGGTGGTATCCTCAAACTGTCCACATGTCGAGATGATAGCCTCAAACTGTCCACCAACGCTCAGATGCTACAGTGCATGCACGGCAAGAAGATAGCTGCGCAGCCAAGCACCTGTGACACATCCGCATGCTACAGCATCCCATAGATGGCAGATGTCTAGGGGACAGCAGAAGCAAGTGTCCCACGTGGCACTAAATCATCAGAGGCTCCCTAGAGGTGGCCCACTGGTGAACGGTAGGGCAAAGTGCCAGCCGCACAGCCCATTAAACACGCCTCATCTCTCACAAACTTTGCATCCCGCTCCTCACGATCGGCTCTAATGACAGCGTTAAAAACCCATTTTATGTCACCGCTTCACAGGTTCCACCACCGAAGTCTAAGGCAGAGACACACTTATTCCAGCACCAGACGCCAAAACAACATCGACACCCTGCAGCTATTTTTTTTTTACTGCAAATTTCCCACACTATAGTATGGATCTGTGGACACACAGATTCCCTGGTGCTGTCTGCGTCTGAGGAAACAGGGCGAGAGAGAATATACGCTGAAGAAAGGGAACGCAGGTATAAAAGAAAAAGAATGAACTCATTTGGTATTTTCTTTACATCGCTGCGGTCTGGGCTGTAAAGCAACGAACGCACATGAGCAGCGCCTGCACGAAAGCACTTATAAATTCTGTTTCAAAATATCCGTGTCATCTGGAGAACATGCTGACATACATTTCACAGCACAATGCAAAAACGCCTCATTTATCTGTAGGGCACAGCTATTTCTGTTCTGCTCCTTGGCTTTATGGCACGGTTATGGTATATAAAACTGCAACAGCCTGTCGAAGGGATTCTGCATCACCAAAGTGCACAAAGTCCTTGAGGCACTTCTTAAACTGGAAGCAGTTCAGAACAAGTTTTTTACTTTTCCCTCCTCCAGATTTAGTACCTTTATTTTTGAGAAATTCACCTTTGGAAAACATAAATGAAACAGTGTGGCTCCCACCTTTGTTTCTCTAGGTCCCTCTGAGACCTGTGGAAAACAAAATAAATTTACCTAGAAGAATGCACACGATCAACAGGGGTAAAGGGGAATGCTCCGCTGCTTTTCTCCCACCGGTGGGTCGTATCGAGAAGGCAGCACTGTTTCACAGGCCGTGTCCGAGCAAACACAGCGCTGACAGAGGCTCCCTCTTCACATTTTGCCCCTTGCTTCCTAGCATGCTCTCCTGTCACCCCGGCAACCCCCTCCGCCCCCGTCCGCACAATCAACTTTCCCGCTGTCACCTACCCTTGTCCTCATTGGGGAAAGAAGTCCTTCCATCTTGTCTCCTTGTCTCTCACTCCAGGCATTAGCATCCAGTCCGTGATCTCCCCATCATCGTGGGCATCTCCACGGAAACAGACCCGAGCCGCAGTGAGGGGACCAGCCCGCTTGGCTTTGCAGCGCTTCCTTCTGGATGAGCGTGAGAGCGAGGATCTGGCAGACTCATGGAAACCCCTCAGCACCCCCCCCCCACTCAGTGTGTAGCTGCCGGTGAAGCCGGCCTCCGAGTTCCCCCTAGCATAGTCTGCCCCCAATGATGCTTGCTCTTCTTCCTTTAAAAATGATGCAGGGCTTTGTAAATTCTACCTCCTGCAGAGCCTGCTAGATGGCAGTCAAGCAATAAGACTCCTGCTTGTTTTGCCACTTTCTTCCCCCTCGACGTCTCTCAGATTCACTCACCCAGACCTTTCATTTTCTCCTGTTTTCCTCAACTCTTTCCATCCTCCTGCTCCCCTCATCTGGCCCTTGCTTTCTGTCAGTAAACCAACGTTTTTCTCTTGCTTACTCCTTCTCTCCGTCTCTCTCTATCACCTCCTCTCTTGCACCGTCTCTCTCTGACCCTTCCTCACTCTCTCTCTCTCTCTCTCTCTCTCTGTCTCTCTCCCTCTCCCTCTCCCTCACCCTCTTATTCTCATCCTAAAGGCAGTGGGGTCATCAAGCTATAAGGTGCTCCTAGGGGCTCGATTGTTTCCCCAACAAAAGGGGCAACTTTAATGCCTAGCAACCCGATCTCCCTTTTTTCTCCTTAAACTGGGAATGACTCACTGTCCGGCCTTTTTGCTCTGTTCAGCACTCACATCTGAAATGATCTCGCATGCGTGGGCACCCAAACTGGGCCATTAGTCACAGTGCTGCAGATGCGTTCGCTTCTCCAGGTTGTAAATCCACGGAGCACTTAGATGATTTGGCAAATCCTCCCAAAGACACATTAGACATATTTCAAAAGTGCCTCCCGTTCAGCATCACACAGCAAATGGAGTAGCAGGAGGAAGGGATTTTAAAAAAAGGTTAATAAAAGAACAAGATAGCATTCAGCACAGCTGCTCTGTAGATGTTTTGAGTTAAAGGTAGAAGCATTAAAAGGGAAACCCTCTTAAATCTCTGTATATTTATACAGCCAAGTAAGCAGGGTGGAGTTAGTCAGGGGGCTGAGGACAAAATCCATCGTGGCAAAAGTGGACGTGTTGTACGGTGGCAGTCAGTGAGAACAATGGGGCATGAGAAAATTTGTTCCTTGGAGAGGCCTACAACTGGCACTGTGGTGGGAAATAAGTTTTGTGTTAACACTCTTCTATGCATCAATTTCCTAACAGTCTTCTGTCCATTGATCCAGTTGTGTTGGTGCAGAACGGCAGGTTCTCCGTCCGTACTCCGTTTGTTGATCAAAGTCCACATGCTTTGGCAAATGAGGAGTCCCAAAAATAACCGTCTCGCCCCGGCCACCGGCAGCCCCACCCATCTTCGTTCCCGAAATGCATGTTTAGAAACATAAACAAATATTTGGCGAGTAAAGCAGCAGGTCCTGAAATGCAGTATCCCATTAAACGCCACAGTACGGGTTCTATAAATCAAGACTTCACTGCCCCTCACACTGGGCAAAAGAAATACGAGGGTGCCGACTGTTTTCCGAAGAGTGCTCATGCTTTCTCCTATACCATTCCAGCAGCCAATAAAATAAAGATGTGAGAAATGTGTAGTCACCAAACGTGAGGGCTGAGTCTCCGCGATCAATTATTCAGAGGTTAGAACAAACACAGAGCACAGGGCTTCTCTTTCTGAGCTGTACATCCCTGGTCATAAAAACAAAAGTGGTCTATTGTAGCATTAGCAGGCCTGCATTTCCCTTCTCCCCGAGGCCATAGGTGGAGATCGATGGCTTTGATTGCTTCGAATTGCGACACGCTATGTGACTTGAGTAAGAAACACGAAAGTAAAGGTGGAATGAGTGGCGGGGAGATGAAAGCCGTCACCTGAGCATCCGTAGACGCGGGTTCCTGCCATTTAATGGGATGTAAGTTGTCACCTTGATGGATGACGGCTATGAAAAGTGTGAACCCTAAAGTTGCGCTCTGTTTAAACACACTCCTTGTCCTGCGACGGTGCTCTAATCCTCACACCTATGGATGTGCTTTGTTTGTCTAGGGAAGGAGCTCAGACCAGGGGGGGTCATTACCCTGCACTCAGAAGTGTGCCAGGGGAAACATAAGGGCTAGGCTGGGGCTGCTTCTCAGCTGTCATTTGGCTATAAAAAGAACCATCTGCTTTTGATTTGTTCCAGGCGTCTGAGTCACCCATCAAGGTAGATGTGTAGATTATCATCCCTCAGCTCATGTAGGAGAAGCGATGCTGTGTGGGCCTCGTGGCAGGGACAGGAATGTAGCCCTTGCCCCCCACTGACCCCCTCTGTGCCTCATCCCCAGTGGAACTGCTAGTACCTCCTGCCTACAGTGATGTATATGGAACGAAAGACAGAAATACACCGGTTAGAGTGTGAGCGCTTGTGTATATGGACTAACTGGGAGGGAAAGCAGGAGGGAATTAATCGGAGCCTTTTCGAACCCACCGTGCGGCAACTTTTCCGTTGTCTTGACAACCAGCCGATATAAGGAACGAGGCTTGGTCAGTAAAGGGTGGCTTTTGACCGTTTTCAATCCTCTTCTTGGATCATCAGTGTAGGGGGTCCACGCTAGTCCTAGAACAAGAGCCAAACGCTGAAGAACGTTGTCGACGTGACATCTGAATCCTGGTGAACGCCGCTGTACTGACGGCGGGTTCGAACCAGAGAAACTCCACCATATCTTCAGTTCCTAGCTTTTCTGTACAGTGGAGTGGCACATCACAGCTGTACAACTGAATCCACTGCTCCCTTCAAAACAGTGAGGCATCCCACTGTTGCCATGGCAACACGCGTGCAAAGCAACTCTACATCTAAATCCATTACGAAAACCTTTGAACTCCCCAATTTCTCTCGTAACGCTCCCAAATCGTAGGCTACAGCATTTTATTTCTGTCTAAACAGAATGACTTAGATTCTTCAGTTTTTAAGTTTTATATTTCACACAAAAAGCCTGCGCATGGCAGTGGAGCCGGGTCCTTGTTTTTAACGCCACAGGTCTGTAGCATTTATGTTTTCATTCATTTATTTAGCCACTGTGTTTCTCCAAAGTGGCGAAAAGGATTAAGGTTAAGGACTTCACAATTATTTATCTGTTTATACAGCAGCGTCATTTGAGAGTAGGTACCCTGATCGATGACACTATGACAGAAGGGAAGACCCAAACTTGGGACCTTAGGGTGCAAGAAGGCAGTCTTAACCGCTATGGTTCCTTGCGCAGAAAATAGATATACTATAAATAACCGATAAAAACATGATTTTCTTTATAAAGGCACTTTACCGCCTTGCTTGCTTTGGAATTTACAGAATTGGCAAAATTACGGCGACCGCATTCAGCGTTCCCCATGAACTCTTGATCAATCTATTCGGATGATTTTGCGTGCGGAAACGGGGCTATTGACTCATATCCTACGACTCCTCCGTGTCAAAATGTCAGTTAATGGATTCCTAGCACAAAAAAAAGAAAAAACAGATCACAAGTGACATTTTCGTTGACTACCTTCAAGCACAAGCATGCAAGCAGATTTTTAGTGCACGTGGCACACAGCATTTTACAGATTTGTAAGGGTGCAAAGACCCTCCAGTGATTTACATTATAAAAAATAATAATGTCCAAAAGAGCCTTTGAAATCCAGCCCGGCGCTGCCTGTAGGCAAAGCTTACCATCAAAAATTGTGGGGGACTCAGTAGAAAAACAATATTGACTGTGTTTATCAAGTTAAAACATAAAGTGTACTTATTAATATTTGCAATAAAGGAAAACACTGTTTTCGAAGCTCGTACTAACTACAAACCAGGTACCTGCTATAGAGACACGAGTTTTTCTGAAAAACTAATCAGCATTTTTAACTAATCCAGTACCGGCAGGAGTGTAAATTTATTTTATTAGTTGCGCTTCTATAACCTTCTCCCTACTCTTAACCCCCACCTCCATCCCTAACCCTAACAACCTCACAACATCTGCTTTCTGGGATCGCTAGTCTTGTGGGGAAATGTTCTCATCACGTCTCCTCAGAAGTATATATATTAAAAAAAAAAACAACAGACTACACACGCAACTCAGAGGTAAAACACAAATACAAAGGAGGTGATTTTCACAATGTAGCGCCACAGTCGCGGTGCTGAATAATTACCTCTGGTAGCTATTAATTCCGTAATTGATCTCGGCCGACAGCCCAGCGACGTGCTGCGACACAACTACCTAATCAATTCCTCAGCAGACGTACACAAACATTTGGACTGAGGCATCGAGATCAATAGCCTCCGGCGCCTTCCCCTCACCAGTTACCGGAACACGGAGGAATTAAACTGTCCCACAGTTCCCAGAGTCCATCGTTTATTTATTTCATTATTTCATATCTCACTGTGGGACATGTATAACCAATATGCCGTATGTGCAGCGACGGACTTATAACTGGACCCACCTGGGCTGCTGCCCGCAGCCCCCGAGCTACAGAGTCCTTGGAATTTACCTAAATAAATATATTTATTCTACTATAACTATTTATTCTTTTTTGTTCAGTGCCGACTGTGTGTCTCCTTAAAACTGAAATCTCTTCTGAACAATTTAAGAAAAAATGCTGGGCACTCCTTGTCAAGTTCCAGAGAATTAAGGCTTCTGATTTGTTTAGTTATACGTCTGTCATGCTTAGTTTTGTGTGCTGATTGGTTTAAGGGTTACGGAGCACGGTGTCACTCAGGTAGGGGAGGCGGGCTGATGGTTAGAGAGGAGGAGGAGGAGGAGGAGGAGGAGGTTGGGAGCTGGACCCGCGTTTCTGAGGCACCAGTGAAATGTTTGTCACACCTGACAGTGGAATTTACACGGGCAACATGGAAGTAATAAGTAAGTTTGGTCCCTTTTTGAAGTCACCCATAAAGAAAAATGATCATTCAGGAGCTGAAAATCCCACATATCAGCGCTAGTGCAGAGAGCGCAGTTTCTCCAGCCTGGGACTGGTGAGGAGCAGGCTGAGGTCCACAATGGCACAGGACCGGCTCAACCCTCTTTGGGACTCATCTTTGGGACACGTTTTGGTTGGTTTTTCACGTTCACCTGTGTTTGTTTCCAAAGTGAAAATTAATGAATATCTCGTCACGCTTTAAACGCATTTTTATGTGAAGAAATGAGTAAGAAATTTTGCACATTTGCAAATAATTCAGCCGCTCCAGTCTAGGGCCTGTGATGCGATTCTCTCCCTCCACATGCTCTGTTGATGGAGAACATCATTCCTCATTGCATTAGCTTGGGTTTTTGAGGTTGGGGCAGTCGAAGCTGATCGCATTACGGTGAAGGTAGCACCACAACAATGACTCCAGCCCAGGGCCCCCAACCCTCTAAGTCCACCCCTGCATATATGATACATATAATATGATATATATTGTTTCCTAGATACTGTTAAATCACAGCCTTGGAGGCCAGCAGATCATTCCGAGATGAGCCTTTGACTTGTTACCCTGTTAGCGTGGTAGGGTAGAATACACAAAAGCGGAAAGTTATACATATAATTGTACAGCTTACATGCATCTCTCTGAGGGAATCCTTGCTTTTGCTTATTTACATCTTACCGTAGATTTGGTGGCGTTCTGTACTTTTTGTAGTTTTTTGGGCTCAAACTGACTGGGTTATAAAGCAATTTCTCATTGTCTTCCTTAGTCATTCTGTGAACTAATACGACAAACTAGCACAGAAAGGTGCGAGTAAATCAGCAAGTCTTAATTTAGCTTCGATTATTTGAATAATCTATTTAAAAAAAGAACTAGGTTGCTTTGTTCTATAAATAGCTTTATGACATAGAATGGAGTAAAAAGATGTGCTGTGCAGCAATTTTGAATTTTTGCAGGCCCTCACTTTCACATGCATTTGTAGTTTTGAATACATACCAAACAAATTTGCCGTCCGCGTATCGTTTACCATGTCGCCGATCGGCAGCTCAACCAGCCAACTTCTGCTTTATATAGGCATATAGGAAAACAACAAAAGTATAAAAGCACGGTTAACATTTGCACCATAAGGTTGAAACTGTTTTCTGGTTGCACGTCATTATCCAGCAACCCTTTTCCAGCTTCATACAGTTCAGTGGCAGAAATTCACGTAAAGTACCCACAATGCACAGTTAGCATGTTTACTGTCCCAGAGAAGCTGCTGTCGAACTTTTGAGCTTTAAGATCACATCTAGTGACCAGCAGCCAGGTATGAAATGAGACTGGCCCACAGGTTAATGCTGCAGGTAAAGAGATGCCGTCCAGGTTTATGCTTCTCTGCAGGAAGCGCTGTCCTCTTTCCTCTCTGGAGCACAGGAGGGTGGAGATATCTACCACCTAACGCCCACGTGGAGCTCGTGTGGCACAGTCCCTGCTTGCTTACAAACAGACCACCCTAGCAGACACCGTGTTAACTGCGTTTACATGGCTGCTGTTGACTGATACCTCAGCTGTTATTGCTGGTGCTCTAAAGGATATGGGTTTAGGAGGGCAACCAAACCCAACAGCTATGAGTGCAACCCCCCCCCCCCCCCCCCCCCCCNTGCTCTAAAGGATATGGGTTTAGGAGGGCAACCAAACCCAACAGCTATGAGGGCAACCCCCCCCCCCCCCCATCTCCCCAAGCTGTTCCTTCTGCCATAATTGTTCTGTGCTCCCAGAGCTCAGAGGAGGCTGAGCAAGATTGCTTGGAGCTCTGAGACCCAATGTGGCAGCCAGAGATGGACAGGGGGCACTGTGTTCAAAGTCATGGGCCACAGTGGTGCAAAGGGAAGGCCAACCGACCGGACCCCCCTGGAGGACCAGGTTCTCTGCACATACGAATACAGTCTGCCCCACACGAACGAAAGTAAAATATTGGCTCTGCACCGGAGGTGGAGCCATGCCTGGAAGAGAACGGCACACAGCAGCCAATTCGGAGCACATGGGCTCGGAAATCGCCCTCAAATGACTAATTCTGCCAGCGCTCCAGGCTACGGGCGACGGGTATGTGTTTAGAATAAGGCTCGTGCTTGAGTCACACGTGTGTGTGCACGCGCTCCTTCGTCGCTGCAAATATTTTGGGCTCGTGCACCTACGCCGGCAAGGCAAACAAATTTGGCCGAGCTTGTTTACGGTCCATTTCCTTCTACAAACTTAATTTACAACATGCCCGCGGCCAAGCGCGTTGCGTAATTAGTTTGCTTCCAGGGAATTTGCTATATGGGCAATGGAAGGGCTCCAGACAGCTATCTCTGTGTGCTCATACGTACACGTGTGTGAATCTGGTTGCAAAAAATAAACAGAGCAAATTAAATAAACGCACAGGACATGTATAGCAATTTTATCTGTGGCACTACTTGGTCGTTCCCAGACTAATAGAGATTGCCGGAATGCCGGTATCTCACTTGACAGGCCCAGGCCGACAACAGCCGACCACACGTTGTTTTCAAAGTCAGATCAGCAGGTGCACGCCAAGGCCACAGCGTGACACTCTGCACCCCGCGGAAGCTGCCCCCGCCGTGCCCCGTCTCGCGGCGACCTTGCCGAGGAATCGCCTGGAGTTCAGCGCAGCGAAGTGGACGTGATTTGCACTCCTGCACTGGAGACAATGCTACGCCGAGCAGTGACACGGATTTACTACACTTTTGGCCACCACTAAGCACAAAAACTGCTGAGGCTGAGATCTATTTCCTTTGTTACAGTCCTTTCAGCCCTGTTCCCTTTTCTTCTACTACTTCTTTTATTCCATGTGTGTGAATGTCATTCAGTACAATGTAAAGCCGTGGAGAAGTGGCTACAGTGTGAAGCAATATATATTTAAATGGATTTATACACAGCTTTACCTCACAGTACCTTTAACCTAAGGTAGAGAATCTCAAGGGAACTATTTCCACACACCTCAAGGTGTCTGTGAGTGTGTGTGCCTCCCTCCAGGAGGCAGCTTATGGGGGGTCTGACATGACCCGCGGCCCGGCCCAGAAGCTCATTTGCACCACCCTCAGCCAGGGTTTGTTCGGACTCGTAAGAGACGAGCGGAGCGGCAGTCGTTGGTTTTTCTGAAAGCCTCTTACACTCCTGCCCAAAATAAACCAGTGTCCTGTGTTTCCATCACTCTGGATGCTGACCTTCTCCACCTACTTCTTTCTCCAGATGAGGGGCTCTCACCTTCCATGTAGCAATTATACATTAAAAATCCATAAGTTGTGGCCCATTCCGGACAAAACACGATCATCTGACATGCTAGTCAAAACAATAATCACCGCTTGTTAGAATCATTAAGGGGGATAATGTGTCCCACCCACTCAAAATGGAAGTAATCCAGCTAACTGCAGTGATTACGTGTGAAGCAGGACATAAGACAGGAGCAGGAGGGAACAGTGACGGGTGTTTGCATGCAGTTTATTGGAGATGTCAAAGGGAAGACGGCTCAAACGCACCTTACCTTCAAGGCACTGTTATCTGTCTGTTAAGAATATATTCGACACTTTGGCTTTCTGCGTCAAAACAATTTCTTCTGAAATACAATCCAGTCCACGCGATACCGCGTCGAGGATTTGAGTGGCTCAAAAACGCGATTGTAATTTTTTAATAAATTGCCCATATGAATATAAACACGTGGATCTATACACAAATGTGGGCACCAGGTGGATGTATGCAGGCCCGGCAGGATCCCTCTTTTCATGAAGTCGTCTTGGATGGTGGCAACCACACAAGCGTGGAAGATGAAGCGCTAATCCAGAAAGGAGGCCTCTCTCTTAAATCATTGGAATTACCCGTAGGAAACCAATGGGTTCTGACCCATAACCTTCTAAGGACTGCAAATTACATCGACGGATGGAAATCAATGCTATGCGCACCGATGACATCAGTCATACGTTTTGGGTACAATGACCACTGACCACTTGAAACGTTCCAGTATGGAATATATTTCAGTTACATGTTTTACACCATATCTCAGTGCATTCGAGCCGGTGCTCTAAGCCACCCCTTGTCAGCTCAGCAACGTGCAGCTGCTTCTGTCTACAGCGAAAGTATTGAACCGCAATGAACTGCCATATGTGCTACTTATATGTTTTTTTTTTTCCATCGCTTCCAGCAGGTCCTCCAACAGCAGTAACAATCCAAGATCCAATTCAACACCCAGCGCAATCGATATGTTAACACGGTGTGTCTCTTTACGCAAAGTTAATCAGCGCCATTATTCTGGCTGACACGACCGGAGCTAAATATTCCTTCTTCAATTTCGCTCTGCGGCGCCTGCAAGGTGACGGCGCGCAAAACACTCTCCGAAAACACAGCTGAGGAACGATGGAGTTCCTGCCTCATATCAAAAAACAATATTTGAGATGATGCAATTCCAAGATTCAACCGTGGCCAGCGGCAAATATACTTCCGATATAAATGGATACGTAACAATCAAAGCAGACCATCTCCCGGTCGCACCCGTGGCGAACGCGAGGCCGGCAACCTGTAGGACGGATAAAGCGACGTGCGTGAGAGGACCATTCGTGGAGGATCTAATCCCTTGTGCACGATTTCTTAATGGTAGAATGAGACCACAGATGACAAAAATGACATGTACACCGTTATAATGAACGCATAATTTCATTTACTCGAACCAAACACAACTGCAGCTTCATTCAGTCTTCTGAATATTGTCGGAAACAGCTGCTGTGCAGAAAGTCATAGCTGTCTCTACCTGCATGGGGCAGCGGCACAGGTCCTGCTGTAGAATTTGTCCTGGAAGAATGAAATGTAGCTTGACGTGTCATGAAGCATTAGCTCTATCTAACTAGTCTGAAGCCTTGGAATATGCCAGCAAATGACTTTATGCAGCATGCGGCGGGGTGGTAAACAGGCGGGGGCAGCTGGGGGTCAAAGAAGGTCATTACTTGCCCCGACACAGCGGAGAGCACTTTTTACAGCGCATTTGGTTATTTCTTTGTTTACAATATTCCCTGTACATAGAGCTTTAATGGACTCGCCGAGTCTTAAGCACCGCAAGTGATCTTAAGACCCGTCCAATTAATATCGTGCCGTCGTGATTTAGCATTTAATACCTTTGAGTATATTTGCATATCGAGAAGGATACAGTTCAGTGCTGCTGACTGTCAAAACAGTGTCATTTTCGGCGAACGCGAACAAAAGGACAGTAATGACCAAAGTGAGATGGGCTAATGCGACGGGCAGCTATTGCAGCAAATGAGCATAATCACCTGTTTGCAGGCCAGCTGAAGTGGCGCATGCTGTTTGTTTAGAAAAACACAGTCCAACAAATAAAGCGACAGCAATGAACCAGCCCGTCACCCTTTGTTGTAGACAAGGCCTCCTTCGGACGCATTTTGAGCACTTCCAGGAGCTCCTGGATGGGAGACACTTTCAGGTTGCTTGTTGTCACCCTGCGCACGGTGCTTCTGGATGCTTCTGGTAGACCACAGGGTCTACTTGAACTGAATCATGGGAAACTATGAAGGAAGCGTGTTAGTTCTGTGATATTATTAGTAGTGCAATGCACGTTCCCGTGACAAGGCCAAAGGGGACAGGCAATTTCTGCTATGCGACTGACTGTTCCTTTTAATCTATCGTGTGCATGATTTATGACCTAAAACATGTTATTTATTTAACAAATTTAAAAAAAATGTTTCTGTTGCATTTTATACATACAAATCACATTTGTTTTAGGAAATCACTTCACTTTGCCCAATATCCTTAGACTAGATAAACAAGTTACCAGTGATCTTAAAGAGAGAGGAGGCCGACATTTTTATATATTATATATTGAGAGTTGCAGGAATGAAAACCATTTTAAATATTTAGATTAAGTAATTTTGTGATCGATATGGGTTTCATTTTGCCATTCTCTGCACCTTGAAAATATATTCTGATGAAGTCCCCTTGTGTCACTAGTAAAGGTCCAGTGTATATAATGTAATACGTTGGACTGTGCTAATAAATGAAAGAGAAAGAGGTTGTGACACTGCATCCTGGCATAATATTGATTTAGAAATGCTTAAAAATTTTAAAGAACAGCGTGACATTCCATGAATGCTTATATTTGAATGCTGGATTTGGATACCTACGCACCACAGCACATAAAGACTGGCCGACACACACCTCTCTCTACTGCATTCGCTTCCCATGATGTTCCCCACCTTTAATAGGATGCACTCTGATATTTTCTCAGATGCAGATTTCTTATAACAAGTTTTGGTTGAAAATAGTGAGTTTGGGGCGCAACTTTTCGCAAGTTGTTATAGCAAATATCCCGAATGCGAGAGATCGGCTAGAGAGGGATTCCTGTGGCGTATACAAGAGCGAACGACACTGTCGAACGGGGCTTTTCTCCACCGTATATTTTATAGCTTAGCCAACGTTGATGACGTGTGCCCATGTTAGCTTGGATAGTGGAAGAGGTGTGTTCATGCATTCAGAACTTCTGGGTGAGACTAAAGTGGGGGAAAAATGGGGTAAAATGCATATTAACTAAATGAATATTTAGACTAGGTGCAAAGGCTGTGAGAGCTTTGAGCTTGTTCCATCACCAGCTGTATAAGCAGTAATGAGACTCCATCTGGAGCGCTTTCCAGAAACTAATTTCACACAGGAGCATTCTTCACCAGGTGTATGAAGCTTTGTGGAAAATGAAATGGTAATTTGGTGCCAGTTGTAGTGCCTGCGTAAGAGTGTGGGCTTCCAGTACGACCCAGGAAGAGGTTCAACCGCATCCATAAGACCCCATCCGTGTGAGGGACCAGTTTTTTACCCTTTGTCTCCATGAACACAGGCAAAACAGAGCACTTTCAGCTTCGCTCAGAATTTTGAGCACCTCACACGCCTCTATTTGATGTCTCCGTTTTGCACGATCCTGTAGATTACATACATTTGTATTAAACAAATGGTTCCCTGTATAAAACGCAGGAAACGGAAAATGTTCCCTAGGCTGCACGTCGCAATATGTTGCTTCACACTAGAAATGTTGAGAAGAGATGTTTGGTCTGTCACCTCATGTGGCTCAAACTACACGACACTCCTCCTGGCAGATCCTCAGAAAGTGATCAATGATGTCATACCCTGCAGCCATGTGGAGTCACTTCATATATGGTTTCCTAGTAGCTGTTGTCAGGGGCAACCCCCGCCTCTTCACACAGCACACAGCAGCTGAATATGTGTGTGGCCTGGATCCCAGCTGGTGTGTGTGTGTGTGTGTGTGTGTGTGTGAGTGTGTGTACACCTCAGTCTGGGGTCATCTGACAAATTCCCCATAAGCAGGAATGGCTGTACTAAAACCTATAGCCTCCATCTCTGCTTGTGAGGTCCTCTGATGTCTTGACTTTTTTTCCCAACGGCGCCTCCTAGCTGTCCTGATTCCGACCCGATGCTGTCAACTCTGGCCAGGGTCAGGGGGTCACGCAAGGCTGATTTCTCCGCCTTAAACCACAGCTCACGTACGCTCCCTCCTCTCATTTCATTTATCCGTGTGTCCCAAATTCAGTGCTTCTACTCTGTAAGGGACTTAGCTTGGGCTGCACTCCCCCCTGCTGATGGTTTTAATCTTTTCATTTCACCTTTTTTTAACCACGGTTAATGTGATCTGCCGCTTTCACACGTGTTGAACATTGTTGTCGTCAAAATGTCAATTAATAAATTGCTAGTTCTGGAGAGAAACAAGTGTAAATGTGATAGACAGTAGTCAGAAAGGGTCCAGCCGAGGCCCTGGAGGGAGAAGTTACTCATCACAGCAATAAAATCTATAAACCTTGAGGTTCAACTCTTCTTCTTATTGCATAATTGTGCTTATTATTAAAAAAAGTGTTTTACACTTTTTACACTGAAATTTCTTTCTTCGTCCAAAATGATCATGATGCGCAATACCTGAGGGGGTGGGGCGGTGGGTAACTGCTTTGTCTTCTATGTTTCCAGGATAGGCTCTTTACCCCTGTGGCCCTGCATGGAACAGACAGGTAGACGGATATTGCTTGTTATTCAGTCAGGTGTTGGTTCAGGTTTGTCAGGGCTGTTCACCTGTGTGAGGCACTGGCGTTTGCGGCACGTTGCACTTGTTACTGTACTTTTATTGAACGTTTTTTTCTGCGTCGTGTCGCGCATCACACGCTGCTCAAGGGCATCGGACGTGTTCAACTTATAGTCTGGCGGCAACTGTTACACTAAATCACATTAACGTTTATTACGTCCGCGCAAAAATCCTTACGATAGTGAAAATAAATACCGGAAGGACACCGCTGTTTTCCACGACAGGTTTTCCCTTTACTTCCAGCTACAAACTAATACAAACTGATGAAATAAGAAGTTATTGAATTATGGTCATACATAAGCCTTGAGGTGCTGAAGCTGCGGCTTTTTATTGTGACTTGGGCTTAAAAAACTGTACTGGAGATTTTTTTTTTTTTGCTTGGGATTTGGTTTTAAGAACTGCAGTACTGATGAGTTCTGCTACATGAAGAGATCGAAAAAAAATTGGACAGGGTATAACACGAAAGAGCAGAAACAAAGAAGCAATAAAAGGGAAAGAACCAATTTATGCTAAAATTTATTTTATAATCTCCATAAAATAACCTATCGATACTGACCCCCTAGGGGAAAGGATCGCCATGTGTTCTGCCTGCAAATATATCACTTTTACGCAGCGGTTTTCTTGTTGCTTTGAAAGGATTTGTTGCTGTGAGTAGAGGCAACCTTTTATTATGGCACCCATCACTTTGTGGTAGTTATTGTGACCCCAGTTTGTATGGTACATCTCCTTTATATCTCACAGATAAAAATCACACACCTATCACTTTAATTTATACTTTTAATGCATTGCTTTTAATGCATTGGCTTTTTGAACCCTGTGTGTCTTAAGGTAATTCCAATAGCCAATAAAATATGACGTGGGGGGGGGGAACGCACATAAAATGTGGAACTTTTCCGTTTTGTGTTCCATTGTTAATGTCATACAGCATCACTCAAAAGGGTATTTACTTTTTGGAAAGATGGCGGTTTATTTGATTTTTCATGTGATTCGGAAGTTAGGAGGGAAATAATCGATTAAAAATACTTAAAGACAAACAGTTCCGCTTTGCACTTATGAACCCTGGTCTTCTCACATGAAGGAGGGCTTATCTGGCAGAGGGAGAAGCAGGACTAAGACAGAGGAAAATGCCAAATGTCCAGTTTGCTGCTATGGTCAGCAGGGATGAAGAGGCGCATCTTTGCAGTCATTGTTTGTGTGCCCTGAGTTTCCACAGTCCTTAAGACAGGCAGCAAGGTCAGGGGTTCAAACCCAGAAAAGGCCACAACTGTGGTAGCCCGCGGTTGGTGGTTTACGGCAAACCTTCAGGCGAATAAGGGGTCGAGTGTAAAACCAGGCCTCTGCATGCTGGCAGCTGCTCAGCGACTAAATAGCGGTGTTGGGAAATGTTGGACAGGGGTTAGAGGTTAGTGTGGAGTGACACAGGTGTGAGATACCTGGTGCTTATGTGTTCCCAAACGTCTGACACAAGTGTCTGATAATCCAGAAGAAAATACCTGTTTGCGGAAGTGAGAAAGACTGCGTAACGGGCAAAGAAATGCTTGTACTATCTTCAATAATAATCCCACTGTATAAAAGGGGGCTTTTTATTATGCCGGACCCCGTTTTCACGAGGGCTGAGCGGCGCATTTTTTGAAACTCCTTTCCCTGCGGCTCCCTCTAGAGGAAGGAGTAGCAACTGAGTCACTTTCTGAGCGAGGCTCCATTCACTTGTCCCCTGGAGCAAGAGGTTCCTATCCGAATCTTGAATAACTTCGCCAGCTCACTTCTCTGAGCACCCATTGCACAGATTTTATATTCAGTATTTTTCAGTGGTGGTTTTGTTATTAAAAATAAAACGAAAATTCAGAAAGCAAAAACATTTCATTCAGCATATCTAACCAAGAACTGTATAAAGAAATATGTGAAATTTGGAATTTAAACTTCAAAATATGTAGCAAGGCTTTTCTCTGACTTTATTGCTCTTGGCATAGCAGGACATGCTCTTTATTATAAGTAGGATCCTTCACGTTCACACGTTCCAGCTCACTCCACCGCATCCGTATGAAACACCTCCTTCCTCTTGTAGGATTGCTTCTCGACATTGAAAATGCGCACGGAGCATAAAGAACAATAGTCCTATACCTGCGGCTGAAAGCAGAGCTGACGCTTCTGATAAAACTGCAGAAAAACTATGGAGAAAACAGAGTGAACGCTTCAAATGGGTTCCTCAGTGGCCACAGGTTCAGCTGTGGAATTTTCAGCTGAGGCTGACGTGCACACACTCCAGAGAGTGTTTTGGGTTAAGAGCGGCGTTCTGCTGAGCTGGCTGCTACCGGAGGCCGGAATGGTGCCAGCCTTGCACTTGCGTGTAACCATGACAGAAGCCGGCGTTGCTCTATGTGTCTGAAAAAAAAAAACATGTCCTTCACATGAAGTTTGAATTTCCCTTGAGGCATCAACAGAAAAAGCTGTCAAATCATCTACTGATGTAAAGCTTCTCGCGGCCGTTTGCTTTTGACACCGTAAGACATCGTGCAAGAATCCACATTGAAATTCTAATTTGATTTCCATCCATTTATCTGTCCATCCATACGTCCAAATGAATGTAGTTTAGGTCGCTTTGACTCTGAACAGCTAAGAAGTCGAAATTTATTTTGCCGAGAACAGTATACGAGTTCATGAACATATCTGAGAACGGATTTGTCGGATTGTGCCAACGACACAAGGAGCCCGTTTGTGTTTTGCCACTTTTCCCATGTTTTCCAGATGCAGGTAATCTGCAGCCCTCTGAGGTTTCAGATAGGGTTTCTCTCGAAGGGCTGTCGCTTGCCACAAAAAGGAAAGAGCCGCAAGTCTCTGCTAATGGGCACCATATGTGAGGCAGATCGGTTCTGAAAAGGCCTCCGAAAGCCACTTCACGGGGGCTGGAGACAGGGATCATGGAGGGCCGAGTGCACCCGCTCCGTGTCTGAAGCAGATGGCCCTGAAACAGGCACCTTGGCACCGGCCCTGGACCTGTTCTTCCAAGATAGTGAGCAGATGAAGCAGCGGTGGCCAGGTCTCAACCAAGCTGGGAAACCCCCTCATAAAAGCTGCAAGACCATCAGCCGGATGGGAGGGAGGTAAAAGGGCTCCTGTCACTAGTGGGTCTTTATTTTTGTTTTTAGATAAACGTGCACATCGAGACCCACTCCCTTAAATTCGGACCTCAGTTGTCCCCATTAGTTATTTAACCACTGACCATGAGACCTTTTCACTTTTGGTCTTGTGTACAGCAAAGAATCCTTTGTAAATGTTCCTTCAGCATCAGGTATGCTTCCCTTTGGTAGAGAGAAAGACCTTCACACAAGGATAAGAAAATGACACCATATGATATGGGGAGGTGCAACATTTAACATTAAGCGTATAAAATTGGTTTTAAGAGTCCTAGACGTCACTTTCTGTCCTCCTTTCCATCACACACAAGGGTGGTGGTGCTGAAGAGATCTCCCACCCTGCCCGTATCACCGTCACAGGAAAACTCCCCTGGAAAGAAAACTGTCAGGACTGTTGGGATAAAACGCGAACAGCGAAACTAAAACAAACTGCTCCAAAGTTCTGATTCAGTAAGAGTCCTGCGCTGCCGGTTCATAGGGCCTTACTGGCACCGGACACCGCTTTGAGGACGGTCACAATTCTGACCAGCAGGCGCTTTCACATAAGGGGGTCCCTGGAGTGCACTGTCTGCAGTGCGCAGTGATTTAATGGCCAAAGACGTGTGCTGTGGAGAGGCTGGTCTAACAACCCTCGGCCATACGTCACCGCACGTTCGTAATTGATAAGTCAGCCAGTCGTGAACCTTGCAAGACCTCTCACCTTCGCTGGCTGTGCACCCATGAATTAATTATCAATTGATATGAAATGACAGCTGTATATAAATAATACAGTAATACTGACGCTGCCTCTGCAAGTATCACAGTCAGCGCAGCGGGGCGATTCTGCTTTATTTTTGATGAAGTGCCGCTATGAACTGGATACATCTTGTTACTGACCGGCGAGGGTGGTTTGAAGATGCCTTGTTAACTAGAGGTAGATATTGCTGATTCCACCAAACATCTTGGTGAAAGTGAACACGGGTTAGTGTTAAAGTCAGTGTTAACCAGCAATGGCTCCGTATCGCTCTTCATGGAGAACTGCAATTTAATTTGGGAAATGGGAGGAAATTAAAACCCTGGGGGTCCAGGAACCACCTACTCTCACCCCTCATCAGCATAACATAAACATATAACATACAGTACACATAGATATAGAGAATGTATCGAATACACAGACCTGCATGACTATTTCTGAAGATCAAATTCAGCTAAAGCCCGGAAAGACAAGGGGCAGATGTGATGGAGCCAAAAATAAACTCATCTGTACAGCTGTGCTTATGAGAAAACATCACAAAGCTCAAACCAGAATTTCTCCAAACTACTCCTCAGTTTATATCCCCCTGGTGGGTCTAGAAGTGAAGCCTTTGGTTGTAGAACCTAACGGTTTTGGAAATGTCTTCGAGTGGTTTAGTATTCAACTGGGTTCCTCCGTATGCAGTGATTTCCCCCCCCCCCCCCCCCCCCCCTCCCCCCCCCCCCCC
>UFQX01000522.1:200703-228045 GCA_900497675.1 Arapaima gigas
TTTTCCCCCCCCCCCCCCCGGTAGAGCTCAGGCACAGAATGTGGTTCCAATGGTGAGGCATATTTGCTGGGGCTGCTGTAGGTAACCCAGTTCTCGGGGATGTGGATGAGGTCTGAATTAAGTTCCGCAGGTGCAGTGAGCGAGGGGAATGCGAGCACCTTGTCTGCAGAAGTGTGATAAGGGCTTTTTGGTTTCCAAAGCCCTGAAGAGACATTTCACATGATGCAATCTAGTTTTTTCTATTTGATTTGTAACTGACTGTGCATGTTAATGGATCTGCAGTAATGACTTTACTTAGTTTTAATTTGTTTGCTCATCTATGTACTGCATCCATTTATTTTTTTCAAAAACGTACTTTTATTCATTTAGCACACTTTTTCCAAAGCAGTATACAGTGATTACCAGCTTGGATTTAGCTGACACCTTTATCCAAGGTGACTTACAGGACTATATTCACCACACTAAACTGCGAGTCACCAGTTCAGTTAAAACACATCTTTGGACTGTGAGAGGAAACCAGAGCTCCAAGAAAAAGCTTCTGCAAACATGAGGAGAACAAGCAAACTTCAGACTGTTAGAGCTGGATTCAAATCCACATCTGAATTCACAGCACTACTTCCCGCTTTCCACAGGAGATTAAAAAAGCAGGGGAAAAGCAACAGATAAAGCAGTTTTTGGGGGACAGATCTTATAGACCACAGTGGACTGAAAAATCGTCAGATCAAATGAAAATCGAATCAAATTGTATAAAGAAAAATAAACAAGCATGAAAGTAAATTAAATCAGGCTGTTCCCTCATTGCAATGCACCATTCCACCAATTCCACCAGCTAATGTGCATCTCTATCCATCATTCCATCCTTCTGCAAGGTCCCTGGTACTCGGGATGGAGATGTCCCAGACCCGGTTGTTAGTGTCAGTTTGATTGAAGGTTGATATTTGCTTGGAGTTGAGGAAGTACTTGTTAGGATATCCGGATTCTCTTCAAAGTGCTGGCAGACCTGCTGTTGGATCATAACTCATTTCCCACTTCCACCCACTTTCCTGGCAGGACCCCAAAGAGGACCTATCAGGGTAAACCGGTAGCCCAAAACCTGGTGAGCCCCACTCAGTCAGCTCTACTCCTTACAGCACAGAACTGGGGGGGAGTTCAACCCAGACACTTTTGAACCACCAGACAGACAGCTGTTGTGACACCATCAGCCCTTATCAATGTCAGCCTCTACCACCCACTCCCTAACCGTAACCCCCAGTCCAGAGCAGTCAGTACCTCAAATAAACCTCAAACTGAAAAATGGTACCACATCTTCACCACAACTCGATACCCCTGCCAAGACGATGAGAAGCATGGCAGATCCTAAAAGACACCCTGGGTGAGATGCAGCAAATAGTCCAGATGGCACTACCCCTGGTATAGATACCAGTTGTCTCTGGTCTGGATGGATGCTTTGTTCAAGCACAATGATGTCATGCAGAATGGAATCGCACACCCGCACCACTGGGGGTCCCCCAGCACCCACCCTCCCAGGTCCATGTGGGAGAAAACAAACCAAAGATTCTGTCCATAACAAGAGGAACGATCATAAAAGAATTGTGGTGGCATCCAACTGTGAACAGTGAACCAATAAAACGACTGAGGAAACAGCACAAGAGTGAAATGACTAGGTGACTAAATTCATACTGCTGACAGCAAGTTTATTAAAAATATTTAATATATAAAAACTATATTCATGGGAACTAAAGGACAGCAGCAGAAGCTAATTATAAGTAGGAAAGCACCTGGTCTATGGGCAGAATTCATCCAACTGTCCTCACTGGAGGCCGAATCTAATTTCCTTCCTTGTAAATGCAAAGCGATGAGGTTATGCAGGCATGTATGCTGCTTGTAAAGCAGTCCTAAATGAGTAAAAAAA
This sequence comes from Arapaima gigas, assembly GCA_900497675.1. Classification (NCBI taxonomy): domain Eukaryota; kingdom Metazoa; phylum Chordata; class Actinopteri; order Osteoglossiformes; family Osteoglossidae; genus Arapaima; species Arapaima gigas. The sequence continues at coordinate 202,616 of UFQX01000522.1, forward strand.
AAAAAACAGATGCATCTTTCCAATTATGTCATTCATTGTACTGCATGATTCTCCCAGACCGGTGTAATAGAATCAGGGGCTGTAATGCAGAACCTGGCAGTGCTGAGTATGGCAAATTCGAGACATTAAAACCAGCCTGTTATGATGGATGTGCAATGACATCATCCAAGCAGGGCAGATTTGTGGACGCCCAGGGAACGGTTCTTCTTCCAAACCACTCCGCTGGGCTAGTGTGAGATATCACTGCATAACACCATCAAAAAAAAAAAAATTATATATATATATATATATATATATATATATATATATATATATATATATATATATATATATGTACGTATATATATGTATGTATATATATATACATACACACACAGTACTGCGCAAATACATACACAGTACTGTGCAAAAGTGTTAGGCATGCAACTTCAACTACAGGTAGATTCTTATCTACCATCAGCGAGGTTTCTGGTTGGTCCCAAATTCATTCTGCAGCCTGAGAATGACCTNACTGTGCAAAAGTGTTAGGCATGCAACTTCAACTACAGGTAGATTCTTATCTACCATCAGGGGGATTTCTGGTTGGTCCCAAATTCATTCTGCAGCCTGAGAATGACCTCAAACACCCAATCTCAGTCATACACAACTATCTTGAGCAAAAAGAAGGAATCCTGCAACAGATGGTATGGTCCCCACAGAGCCCTGATCTCAACATGATCGAGTCAGTCTGGGAGGACATGCAGAGACAGTCAAAGTCTGCAGAAGAACTGTGGCCAGTTCCTCAAAATGTTTGGAAGAACCTACCAACCTCTACCTTAAACTGCATGCAAGTTTGCATAAGAGAAATGATGGTGTTTTAAAGGCAAAGGGTGGTCCCACCAAATATTGATCTGGTTGAGGTTTTTTTGTCTACTATATTTATATAAACTCATAAATCATATGCTGTACAGGATGTGTCAAGCTTGAACTTATTCTGGTATCTTACACAGTTAAAGCAAACGTCACCGAGCCCCCTTTCGGCCTGCTACTCTCGTGCTGGACAGTGACTGTCCTGTATCACCTAAGAGCTCAGTAAAAACACAGATGCCTGATAATGCGATCCAAGCTGACATCTGTGTTTGTTCAGATGAGACAAAGGGGTCGGAGCCAACTACAGCCTGTGATTCAACAGGAGAAAAAAGCCCAATTCCTTTAGCCATTTTCTTAGTAAAAAAAAAAATCTGGTCTAGTCCAACACCAAAGCACTGTGTGTGTCTGTCTGTCCATACATCCACCCTTTGAAATTTTTAACGTAATACAATCTCTTACCCCAATCTATTACCAATCTACGCAGTAATATCCAGTACAAAAGAGAGGACACTATAGGGCCACTGAAAATGAGTTTGGCCAGGCTTTCCTGATGGAGAGAAGAATTCTTGTCAGAAATGAGAAGGAAATCAATTCAGCATTTATTTCGCTGCTGCCTTACCTGCCAGGGCAGCAACAGGCATCAGAATGATGAGACGCACACAGGACATCTAGAAGTGTATTAACAAAGTCAGCCAGTCTGCTGCCATGATACCATCTCCATGGCAATTGAAGGACACTTCAGACTTCACACTTGGGTTAGTCACGGTGGAACGTGCAGAGCACCCTAAGCAAATACTGAGGATTTTAAGACAAAATCAGGCAGATGCGGGTGGACCAAACTGACACAAATCGAATTCCCGGAAGGAAGTTTAATGGAAAAAGTCAGACTTCAAAATATATAAAGATACAAAGGAAGAAAGGGAAATTCAAACTGAATTTTGAGGAAAGCACCATGCCCTGATGGATGGCTGGGATGCTCTTGTAACCATGGTGAATAATCTGGCAGGTTGATAGATTTCCAGCCCCATCCCTCACCCTCACGGCTGACCGTACCTCTGGATGGGTTCTGACGGCCCCTCTCAGGTGGCACTTTGAACAACATTGTTTAACATGTTTAAGGACAGAAATGAGGAGGTACGGCTGAATTGTCTAATAAAGTGGACGTTTGAAAAAGGTCTGGATCCCCGTTACAGTCTGCAAATTCTTATCAAATTGCAAAGCTTCAAACTGTTCTTTGGCACACAAGAAACACATGGAGGGTCTCACTCTTCAAAGCAAAATCAGTCAAAAACTGGTGCAAATACATTATTCATGATTCATAATGAATATCAAATATGACAAGTGTTTTGTTTCCCACATTTGCTGAAAGACGAACAATAAAACAACATATCTACCGTTTCCTAGAAAGCAAAAAAAAATTTACTGAATACAGGCCATTCCACCAATGACGCTTTCAAGAATAAAGTAATATTTTACTATTTGAAACAATACTGAGCAGCAAAGCATCAGTAACTTATTATTACTATTAATTATAATAAGTGCTTAGATTAGTTTAAAACATTAAGGTGGACCAAGAGCACCTTTACGCACCTTTGCATGGCGGGTACGTTTGGGGAGATGTGAGAGAAGCAGACATGAGTGTGGATTTCGCTGCTTATGGGAATTAGGCTGTTCACAGCCCCCCCATGAACTTGGCTCAAATAGAGCAACAGATGCCTTTATTTACCGGAGTGAAGGAAAGAAAATAAAATGGTATTTTTTTCTTAGTCCCAGCAGCCTGAATTATAAGCCAATAACTGGGACAATGAGTGGTTGGAGTTTTAGATGTTAACGTTCCACACTTCTCTAAGTACATTCATCCTGGCAATTTCCCATCAGCTTTATTCTTTCAGAATTTCCTCAAAATCTTTGTATTTCTTATGAGGCAAACATGGTTTATATCCAAAGTACTAATAGCCGCTCTCAGAATAACGTTTACAAACAGCTTTAACGGTATCGGATTATTTAAATTTAGATCACTTTTGACCAGGTTTAATGAACTGAGTGTGGCGGTCAGAGTTTTGTCTGTGTTTCTGAATAAATCGAGAAATGTAAAAAAAAAAAGAAAAGAAAAACACGAAAAAGCATCTCTCTGTCCTGCCGTGACCACGCCAGCACCCTGCCAAGAAGCATCGCGTCGAGATACAGTAAAACAGAGCACAGTCCTGAAAGATGCGAGGGAAGGAGTTACACAGACCCTATTTCGGCTCTCATCATATCTACGCAAACTGAGTTTGTGAAATATACTTTGGAAATAGATGAGGAAAACTGGAAGTCTGCATTTCCACGTTCAGTATTGGAATTCCGCATTTGTTCACTTCGGGGAACTGAGATGAGGACCATAACGGCACAGTGTTATGTTCCGTTTACTTGTGGCAGTCCGGCAGCTCCAGACCGAGCCGTGCCTTGGTCGCTGGTCAGCAGGATGGTGCTAACAGCGTGGACGGTGATGATGAAGGTGACTTGCGACCTTACGGCACACACACCTCCCCCCCAGCTGTATGCTTGGTGAGCACAGCAGGCAGTGCACTGTGACACGCTAACAATGCCCAGGACAGCGTAAACCTTAAAGTGACCCCCTACGGAGGCTGCAGCGACATGGGGCCCTGACAGGTGCGACACGCAGGTGTGTGTTGGGGGGGCAGCCCTGCAGGTGGCACGAGCCATCTTATAAACAGCTCTCTTTCCTCAGGCGTTGAGGGAGGTGCCCATGGGGGAGGTGCGACTATGGTGTGTGTGTGTATATATGTGTATGAGCGGTACCACCAGATGACCCAACATTGCACACACTGTCACATTCCCTTTACATCCCACTGCAGGACCTTCCATCATGTCAGCTGAACCGGAGCACACGGCATTCCCTGGGCTCCTTCCCTCCTCCTCAAAGAAACACTCGCTTTGCAGAACTTTCCGGCACAACACGCTCACGCAGAAACACAACAGACTCTGCAAGTGCTGCAACCAGGGCGTCTCTTACATGCAGATGCTTTGTGCAACTTGAGATGCAACCTTTACGCCACTCGGAATCTGTCTTCAGTAACTGTGAAGCCACCAAACACACGAGCAGGGCAGAGACACCAGAACAACCCCTTTTGCGTGGGACTGCAGAACTGCACGTTTCGTATCCCATCAGCAAATCCATTTTACTCTATAAATCCCAAAGCACATTTAGAAAGACAACCTATAAAGGTGACCTTTACCTGCAAAGTGCACTACAAGGGGTTCCCATTGAAACAGGTGCATGGCTCTTAGGCCAGCTGTAGAAGAGGTCCACCTCCATCTTCGGCTGGAGATAGAGGGTCTGGATGGAGAAGGAGGTGGGTACTCACCATGAGGAGGCAGACGGCCGAGTCGGGCATGAGCTGCACAGCCATGATGTCCCCCTGTCTTCAGAGTCTAAGGTTGTTTTTTGGGGGGAGGGGGGGGCTGGCCCCCCTTGCCTCCTCGTGTGCTGGGAGAGTGAACACAGAAGCCGGGAATGTGTACTGAGCCAGCAAGGATGTCAGAACTCCCTATTTCATATCTCCAAGTAAATATAACGGCAAGAGCAAGGAGAGGGTGAGAGAGAGAGAGGAGCAAGAGGAAAAGAAAGAGGGGAGGGGGAGAGGGAGTGAGAGAAGGAGCGACGAGGAGCGATGCGGCATCGGAGCAGGAGGGGTCTTCACGGACCAGGAGAAGAAAGAAGCCCAGGTTAGGGATCGTATGGGGCATCGCACAGCCTTCCACCAGCAAACACGCCTTCCTGCCAGCTGAGAGCCAATCCAGGACTCATAGGCCGAGAGAGAAAGGAGGACCGGACACACGGGATAAATAATTCAGACAGACAACAGGGTGGGACCATTTGGCGTGGCTTTGTTCTTGCTACTCCCATTCCTTCAAAGGGGGAGCGAGCGAGCGAGAGAGAGGACCCATCAGTAGTTTGGGGAACACGTGGTTACACCGAGAAGGAAGAGTAGTTAAAAAAAAAGGCAAAGGAGGGCAGCAAAAAAAAAAAAGGTGCTGACATGCAGAAAGCAGTGCTGTATGTCACTGCTGTAGTGCCTCTGCTCATCTGCATGGTAAACAGAGTGTGAAATGACCTGTTTCACCTTCGCTGTGTAGCACCCCCATCCCAAAGCAAGGGGGTCCCCAGGAGGCGAGCCCCCGCTTTGCTCACACGATGCTGAACCTGTCAGCGAGGCACCAGCTGCTCCTCCCCAAGGACACCCCTCCCTGTCCCAGTCCTATTTTTTCACTGTGGACTTGCCCTCATACCCTGCTCCTGCAGTCTCGCAGGAGTGCTTCCACCCTCAGAGGGTTGTTAGCTCAGAAAGATAAATTGCCCTCCCGGATTATCCGCCCGGCTCCGGAACGGCCCTGCTCGGAAGCAGGAGACCACGTCGTGCCTCTTGACTTTTCCATCGCTTGTCGGAGAGCGCCGATTGGGCAAATTCCCGTGGGTGTGAATGCGGAGACCCTGAGACTTACAGTTGGCTCACGCCTGCTCGGTGGGAGCGTTTGTGAGTGGTTTCCACCTGACTTCATTATTGGGCTATTTAAAGGCACACCTGGCATCGGTATCCTGCTTAGATCATCCTTCAAATGCAGCGTTCTGGAGCTCCTCCCCAGACCCCACCTGCCACAGGAGGCCCCCGCCGTCTTTGGTTTGTTGCGCGACTGTCTCGTGACTCGCGTACACAGTGATCCGCATGCAAATGCGGAATTTTTTCCTCGGCTGGGCGAAGAACCGTTTTCCGCTGTTGCGGTGCCTTTGCGCTGGTGTTGGGAGCTGGTTTCATCATCACACTAATCCCCCATTTGAATAATCCCAACCGGCAGAATTCCTAAACCTTCCCGATCAGCTGTGGTGAAACTCAGCGTCCCGCCTCAGGGTTCCCGAAAAGCCACGCAAAGAAAAACCCCTCGATAAGAAATTTTAAAAAAAAAGGCGAAGCAACACAAATGCTTGCCGCAAAGAGTCATTCGTTTAAAACTTAACTTAACTAGACAAACATTCCGTTTTCTTTTTTAAATCAGATTTATTCATCTAATTAGACAAATATTCAGTTTTTTTAAATCGTATTTATTAATTTAATTACACCATTTTTTTAGAAAACTCGTATTCATTTAGTTTCAGGTTAGTTTAACATTCAGGTTTTTTTTAAATCACATTTATTCACTTAGTTTGGACAAATATTTGCCTTTTAGAAATCATTCTATGTTCATTCGTGTAGCAGATGCTTTTATCGTGTTGCATCTTACTCTGCATCTTATCTAATTGTTTACCTCACCTAAAAACTACTTCATTTCTTCTGTCTCGCCCTGTGTTGCCACGCTGTCTGTTTAGTGTATTTTGCACTGTGGCAAAACCGTATTTTTCTCTCGCTTTGCACATCTATACCAGGCAGAATGACGCGAAAGTGAAACTTTAACCTCGATTTACACTCACAGTAACCTTTCAGGTGAGGCTCATTCTCCTGTCACAGCCCACTGTCTCTTTGTGAGTCACTGGGGCAGAGCTGGCACCCTTGTTGACTTCTTGTTATGAGGATGAAGGAGGCCAGAGTGTAGCAACCCTGGTTTGAGCAGGAAATGTGAACCTGGAGGTGGTGTTTTGTGAAGGGTTCAGCAGCAATGGTCACTGCATCAGCCGAGCACGTCGGGTTTCAGTCAAACCCTTCCTGGTGCTCTAGAGTTGAGGGGACTGGCATCCCAGTGAGTCCCAGTACGGCCCTACACTTAAAAACACCATGTAACAGTGGTGGGTGTTGACTAGAAAAGGGGGCAACAGATAGCGCCATTGGAGATCTGCTGCTTTTGGACCAAGAGGCTTGAATCCCCTTCATGCTGAGAAGCCTGAATAGTAGGGTGCTCACCCTAAGTTGCATCACTAAGCATTGCCCAGCTGTAAAAATGAGTAAAAAATTGTAGCTAGCTTATCATTGTACGTTTCTTTGCTCAACAAATAAAAGTGAATATATGTTTGGTAGCTACTAGTGTTTTGAAGAGACCGAAGACCTCATCTGGATGGTGTGATGGTTGACGCCCTGGGTGGTGCAGAGTTGGTGGTGTTCCACAGGCCACGGCACCTGTGTCTGGGTTTCATCACAACAACGTGCCACATCAACGCTCAGTCTCGGTTCTTTCAGAAGCTCAGTGTTGTTTGTTTCTCCACAGGAGAGCTGGAGAAGCTGCAGCGGAGGCATGGCACCATGCGGTTCATGCGGTTGAAAAATTGCTTGCGACGTGTCGGGGTTTGTGTCCACAATCATAAACCTGAGTGGAATTAATCGAATTCTTCTTTGGTTCTCTTTGGAAGGAGGCAAACATCTTATTCTTACAATGTTTTGTGACTTTTATGAAGAGCACTGGGTCACGACAACATAAAGAGAAAGGGGACAATGATCGATTGCAGACATAACTGCAGGGCACAAGTTGGCAATATTTTGTAGTTATGATCACATCGCAGAAGTTGCCGAAGGTGTCGTGACATTGCCAGAATTTAGATCATGTAGGTCAATGTTATTGCAACAGAAGTGCAAACTTTAGTCTTTTAACTACTGAAGGAAGAAACTTCTATCTTATATACCGAGGGTGACGATCGGTGAAGAAACAAACTTGCTGCCAGAAGGTTGCCCTGCTTTGCTACCTGTGGCCAGTGTGACAAACTATGTGAATTTGGATAAAAACAAGATAAGCAGTGACGCATGAGTATTACAAATGGCATCTTGGAACCTAGCAGTGTTCACATAGCCATTGTGCAAACCACACGGCCGGTTTGCTCGGTCGTCTAGACCCGTCTGCAGCTTCAGCCAGATGGCACATGAGGCTGAGCTACAGATACACATCAAAGAGAGAAATGGCCCACAAGATGACATTTTGAGCAAAGTCCTTCAGCGTCACAGCTCTGCGTGCCAGACGTGCCCGGTGGCATGGCGGGTTCTGTCTGAAAGAGGAGAAGTGGAGAGGAACGAGTCCCCAGCTACGGAACAAGTTAGGCAGCTGTGTGCCTCCAGCGCTGTCTGGTCGCCGTCACTTTCTGCACGCGTCCGGCTTCGAGTCACCTCTCTCTCAGTGTTTTTTTTGCATGGTTCGGGGAGAGGACGCATCAGTGCCAACAGACGGTTTCAGGAAAACGTTAGCAGACAAGCTGAGGTTCAGTAAGAAATGCAAAAAAGAGAAATTGGGAAAAGACTTCTGGGGGCTCCTCAGCTCAAGACACTTGGTTGACTGGGGAAGCGACACGCAGCAAGGGTTCATATCGCCCGGCGATATCGTCTCTCTTCAGTCTCATTCCCATAAAGCCACAGTAAAGAGAGACTGTTTGACTCAAAATGAACACATAAATAAAGGAATTTAAAATGAAGGTTAGGGAGAGTGAGCCAAGCCAGAACTCCCCCTGAGGATTACACTGCAGTCGACAAACCCTAACTTTCTCCCTGTCCCGAAACTTAAAGTAGGAAATGTCCCGTTTTACTGCACGAAGACGCGTGTTTTCACAAATATTTTTAGGATTATTTGTTCAAACTTCTTTTCTTGATTTAGACCACCAGGGACTGCAGCAGTCAACATGAAAGTAGAGCTTCTCGGCACTGCGGTTTGTGCAGGAACCGAACTCCTCAACTCAATATCTGGGCTGTTTAAACCTGCCTGTGATTTTACACGTGAAAAAGCCGCCTTTCTGAATTGCTTATTAAAGCTTTTTGTGAAAATTGTTACATCTATTATTATTTTATGTACAAAATTATATTTATATATTTATATGGACTGTTGTGCAATTATATTTAAGTCTATTGTATTGGTTTCTCTGAGGGAAATGTTTAAATGTTAGACAAGTGTAACAACACTAAGATCACCAGACACTGTGACACTTGTTTGTCTAGTATTACTGTAACTGGAACTTGTCTTCTGTTGTTCTTCGATTTACTGATTGTTTATTTGTCCATTTGTTGGATTCCGTACCTTTTTGTCATGTGTCTTGTGCTTAAGCTGCTGCACATGTGACTTTCCCTGCAGGGATTAGTAAAGTTTTTCCTACCCAAGTGCATCTCATTTTATGCAGCAAGTAACTTTAATATTTAACTCTAAAGAACTAGAAACAGGCTGATCTGTTGTACCAAATTTGAGAAATCTTAAATCAGATGAACGGGAAGGAATATAGAAAATTCCCTTCGCGAATCAACAGCGATAATAAACCCGATTTTTATTTGTCTCTAAGCAGATAATCTCGACATAACGCAGTTTCTGCGCCGCGTTGCGAGCGGCGTGTGGAAGAGCACGGACCAGCGGCTTTGCTCTTGACCGCGTTCAGGAACAGAAACTTCAGCAAATGTTCAGTAAATTTCCCCTCAATGGTTTCACAAAAGACAAGACCCAGTTTTCCCAGAGACGGTGGCGATCGGCCGTGATTTTCCCATGGTGCCCTTCGCCAGGGACCACCGCACACCGTAAAGCTCGTGCTGAAACTTTCATCTGTCTGACATCAGTGGAGAACTCATATCAATACTCACTGGTTGTTTCATTTCGCAAAATATAAAACAGTCTACAATATTGTTCCCTCTTCTGTAACATGCAGCATGTGAACACTTTTAATCGACATAAAAAGTACAGAGACATTTTTATAGCCAGAAAATAATAGAGAAGAAACTTTTACAGCAGCTCACACTGAATGCTGAAGTCATTCTCGAATAAACTAATGCATGGTACAAGAAGGCCTTGCAGTGATATACTTTCCATTAGCAATGATCATCAAAGAGAGACGGCTTTGGGATTAATTCACAACCAACCCAAGACCTAAGTATGAATTTTTCAGTGGTACCAATTTAAAGTCAAATATGCACATGTAATAACAAGGTCAACAAGGGCAGATGCCATTTCTACCCATTTAAATCATGTGATCAGGCTGTTGACTGATCTGAGGAAGTTTACCCCAATGCCAAGCTCTCTAAAAACCACAGATAAGTTTTTTTTTTTTTTTATCACACATTTACATGTGCGAGGAGCTTTGAGGTGGCAAACAGTTTTGACCATCTATCTCAGAAGATGGAGCAATATACCCTTTTCTGGACTGAAAACATGTCAGATTACAGCAGCTATGATTTCAACAGCACCTTCATCACCAGCCTTTTCAATTTAAGCAAGCAAAGCGATGGCATAATCTCTGGATTTCACATATCTCTGATCGCCATGTATACTTTGGTCTTCTTCTTCGGCACAGTTGGTAACATTTTGGTTATATGCATTATGCTAAAGAAGCAGCGACACAAACGGCTTGTGGACATTTTCATCCTGCATTTAGCCGTGGCGGACATGGTCTTCCTCATCACTCTACCGCTGTGGATGGCTTCGCTTGCTTTCAACGGATATTGGCCCTTTGGCAGCTTCATGTGCCAGCTGGCATCCTATGTGATCTTCGTCAACATGTTCTCCACCATATACTTCCTGACCTGCATGAGTGTGGACAGATTTATGGCCATCGTCCTGGCGCTGGACACCAGGCGTGTGAGGACCAAGCGCTACGCCCAGGGCACAGCCCTCTTTATCTGGTTATTCTCGATGGGACTTGGCATCCAAATCTTCTTCTTCAGGGCTGTAGATGAAGATGGGCGCTGTGTAGATAGCTCATCCCCAGCAAAGACTGTCTTCTCTTTGGTCACCAGGGTAATTGCCTTCCTGCTGCCGCTAGTGACCATCACCTTTTGCTACACCTCCGTAGCTGTCAAACTGCACAAGCACTTCCAGCAGAAAAACAAGGTTGAATGGAAGAAGAGGAGGTCTCTGAGAGTCGGGCTCTGCATTCTGGTCCTGTTCATGCTGGCCTGGCTGCCCTTCAATGTCTTGGTCACCATCCAGCTGTTGCGTCAGTCAGGACACCTGGATCTGGACCCTGGCCCTTTGCTGAACCACGGACTTGGTCTTGCCACGTGTCTGGCCTTCAGCAACAGCTGCGTCAACCCTTACATCTATTTTTGGCTGGACGGCTACATGTGGAGACAACTGCTGGAGCTGCTGCCACGCAACGTTGGAAGTTTGGCCAGCAGGAGAAGGAGCAGCCTGAGCATCTCCAACACTTACCCTGAAAGGGACTCCATCATGTCCAGGGACACCGATAAGGAGGTCTGACTCGGCGACAGCACTCAAGCCTTTCTGCACGCCAAGGAGAACTTTATCTGTCACACTGCAAATGGAGAAAGTCAGTTCTAACCAGATAGTTCTGCATCATTCAGGACAGGTTATTCAGGTAAACAGTTCCTCTGAAAAGGTACTGCAGATAGAACCTGTCATGTGGACAGCAGAATTATATCATTTTTTTCTGATTTGTTTTGAATGCTCGATAAACTTAAATAAAGAAAAACAGTGAGACAGACAGATTGAAAAAATCATTATTCACTATGTCACTCTTCTCAATTAAAAAATTGCAGGATTTCATTTATATATTTAATACATTTGTACTTGTTGGCAGCCTGTGCTGCAGGGGGGATAGTGGGTGTAAGTAAGGACATGACTTAAAAGCTAAAGTAACTTCGCACGCAAATACTAAAAATTAATAAATATCCGGATAAATTTCTTTTGAAAGTAATTCTCGTGCTAAAATGTGTCTCCTTTCAGGAATGCGGTCTAATTTCTGAAACAGCAAACACAGTTTTTCGGAACCTTTTCCAACGTGGACTTTTAATGTACGCGCTGATAAAAAAGATTTTCCTTACTTTTCTGACACTGCGGCTGCTTCCACTGTCCCACCTTGTCCGCTGTGTCTATTAATTATATGGTTTTCAGTAACAATAAACCAAATGTAGATGTTACCTTCATAAAATAAACCAGAAATTATTCTCGTAGTATTTTCTGTCTCTCCGTAGGAAAAAAAAAACCTTTATTTTTAGACGGTTTCAGTTCTTCAGTGCATTTCAACCCTTGTCAGCAAATATGCAAATTACTTATTTTAAAATAGTTAATTTATTAATGGCGACAGTACAAATGTATAAATTGCTACTGTATTAATGGAATTTTTTGCATTAGGAACAGAGTAGACTGGCATTAAGAAAATAATGTTTCTCACTGCTGTAACTTCAGGGATGAATGTTGTTCCTTCGGTGCACAAGAACATGCAAATACACAGCAGGGTAACTGAGAAATCTGGTTATCTAGTATTTCTTCAACAGTCTACGGTTTACCTCTTGTTCATCTCCCTTTCAGTTTCTGCAAACTAAAAACCAAATGCTATAATTCAGTTACACTCAGGGTGGTTTAAAGCAGTAACTGATGTTAGGCGGTTCTAAATAAGCACAAAAGGAATTTTTTTTGCTCTGAAAGATTTGACAGAAATAGATTTATGCTAACAGGTGGGTGAAGGATTCGGTGCAGCTCGTAAAATAACTTCGCCCTGGTCAGTAACACCTGAAACTGCCTAAAAAAAAGGGGGGGGTCGAAAAGTTACGGTGCCCGTACAGGTGAAACTCTTTACCACGGTGTCTACATCCATGTCACCTAAAAGTAAGCATAACTTAGTTACGCTTTTTTTTAACAAATTATTCTTTAAGGGGACAAAATTGTGAGCAAAGTGAGCCACCTACGTAAAGCGAGTCATTTTTTTTGGTCTTCTAGGTCAAAGACAATCTACAACATCTACATTTACAATCAGTATAAATGACATCTATTTCAATTTCTGCTTGTGTTTAATGACTATATCAATTTTACGGTACATAGAGCTTTCCTTCGTCCCAGTTTTTTATCAGACCAAAGGTTATGCAATTGGCAGCCAGATCTCACCACTACAAGAATTAGAGATATAGAGCATCTTTACATGCTGCATTTTCGGCGACGGCGTCAATGGAACCGTTTTGAAGTTTGAAAACGTTTTGTTTCAACAGTAGTTTTTGTTGTTGCCTTGTGTTAATGTTCTACGTAAAAAAAGGGGTTTTTCCAGGCCTTCTTGTGCTGTACTAACCGAGCTGCAGACAGCAATACCTTCACCCTTACTGAGGTTAACATGGTAAGTTTGGGTAACGCAGTCAGCACAGTGAGGTGGAAGAGCTGTCTTTGCTTAGAGATGTAACTTTAAAATAAAATAAACATATCTCTACAGACACAGAGCACACAGAGTTTTCATGCTCTCAAGTTTGTCTTTCACTCCGTAAACTCTTATTTATTATACTTACCTTACTGTTTGAGCAGACCTGCAGTTTCAGGCAATTTAATTTTCCAATTTATACATCAGATTTCCCATTTGAACCAGTACCTTTCAGACTATAAAGGAAAACCCTAAATACCTGCACCCCAAAACACAGAAGTTACCAGAACAGACTCCAAGGGTGGAGTGATGGTTCGAACTACTGCCCTGGACTCGGAGGACCAAAGTTTGAATTCTATGTCCTACTGTTGTAACCCAGTTAATGTTACGTAAATGGGAAATCCCTGCATGTCTCTTTGGTGAAAAATGTGAGATGAATAACCAACTGCAAGGTAGTGAGGAGGGTGACAGCTCACACTTTTCTCACACTTGCGCGCCAGCCGTTTGCCCATCGTGGCTCCGCTGTACCGTGTTGGACTTTCCACTAGACGCCAGCAGTCAATATGCAACCAGCCTGCAGACCTGAGGGCTCCCAGACAGCACAGTACACGTTTACTTTGTACCCGAGCAAAGTTAATGAGATATTTCAGTAAAAGGATTTTGATCCAAAGCCAGGCTTTACGTGTAAAACTGACAAATAAAATGAATGCGATCATAACTATGTTCAGAAACTTGGGCAACCATAACATTTGCAAAATCTGCACTGCTGTTTACACATTTGTTGTCCACACCCATAAATACATTGGATTGTACATTTTACTTAGGGACCTGTATTTGACTTGTTTTAAATTTAATTAAAAGTAAAAAGTCTCCTCATTCACAAGTGCTCAGTGGTGACATTTCAGGTTCATCCTAAGGTTTTAAACCCTGTCTGCATATTCTGAGTGCTTGTTTTTCATTTCCAGGAAGACTGCAGAAAGTAACTAGGAAACACATAGACAGGAATTGCGCTTTGAGCCCTCCGGGGTCACAGGTTCACGCTGGTTATCACACACACCCACACACACAGAATGCCACGTCTCCTTTTCACTCATTCTGCGCCACCCTGACACCGTGGGAACCGACTTACGGGGCACATCAAAGCTGTTTCGCGACGCTAAACTTGTCTTTATCAAAAAGGAGCTCACCATATTTATGGCATATGTGCCAATTTTTCCATCGCAGCGACTAACTTACAAACCTTTCCCTGGAGCACATCGCCACACACCCTGCGGGGAAAGGCAGTTTCAGCACCCGGGGTTTCAAGGCTGTTTCTTTAGCTGTAATAACGCCACCTGCTGGTCCACCTCATCTAAGGTCTTTAGGAGCCACCGCTTGGTGACAGAGAACTGTGTACATAGCCCAGAGGTTCTTAACCCGTTTGAGATTCCTTTCAGAATCTGATTAACACTAAGGACCCCCCTCCCCCTGAACAATGTCCATAAATAAATTAGGAAATGATCTCAGTTTATTCCGTTGAGACTAGATTATCTTCACATGGAATTATGTCATAGCTTTTTAGAGCAGTATTTTAGTATTGATGTGCAGCAAATGTCAATGCTACCTCACAGTGTTCGGATGGGGCTTTGAATCCAGCTTACTCTGTGTGGTTTGCATGTTCACCCCCTGTAGGTTACCTCCCACAGTCCAGATATGTGTTTCAGGTTCACTGGCCACTCTAAATTACCCATAGTGTGTCCGTGGCCGCCCTGTGATGGACTGGAATCCCATCCAGTAACTGCTTTATAACCTAACATGATGAATTGATTCCAAGATTGGCTTCAGACCCACGTGACCCTAACCAGAGTAAAGTGGTTAATGACACTGGATGGACAGCTAGTTTGTGTTATTTTTAAAGCAGGCCTGCATTTTTTGGACCTCCTCAAGCCAATACATAGACCTCCAAGGAGCTCATGTACACTACTATAGTTCAATTTCCATGAATACCTTTCACATTTTTATCATTCATTCATAGTTTTTTTTTTTTAACTTTGCTTTGTTTAATCCCAGTTCAGTCTTAACTGGTTACCCAGTTCTTGAAACCCTTTCTAGAAGCATGGCACTGAAGCCAGGTGGGGATAGGTGAAGAGCGGAACACACTTCCTCCAGTAAGCATTTATTATAAAACAACAAAAAAAAATAAAAGAAAGTACACTCTTAGTCCTATATTATTTTAAAAAGGATATACAAAAAAGAGCAAGCAAGGTGAATCTCACAGTCAAACACTGCCCATCCTTTTTGATCTTGGAGAAGGAACTGTACCCCAGTTTACATGAAGAAACCAAACCAAAGGACAGTGAGAATGGAAATGCGAAATCCCACACCAATGTATGCAATAGAAGGAAAGACATAAATAACAGCACGTATTCAGGCTGACAAAAAATTTCAAAGCAATTTTGCAAGTCCATCCAGTGACCGAGTTTCCATTCACAATTTGGAACATAAAAGTGGCTTTCTACATCTTAAAAAAAAACTTAGAATTCTAATAAAACAACACTTTTCATTTTGTTGGGGGGGTCACACAGTTCACTTTACCCCCTGACTGATGGCAAATTTTCCCCCCACATCAGCTCGCCTGTTTTTGGGGGTCATGTACACTGGGACGTCACCTGGATCCCTGGGGTCTCTCATCATGTAGACAGTCTGTCGTGTTGCTTGCATAAGGTGACATAAAAGACACCAGGAGGCCGTGTGTTGCCATGGCACTATGCGCCGCAGACTCCAGCTCCCCTCCAGGTCTACAGGTGCTGCTCCTGCTGGTCGGCCTCCTGTCTAGTTCTCCTCAAGTTCCCCTTCATCTTCACAAACTCGGGCGTGTTCTCCTGCTCCTCCTCTATCTTCTGCTGCTCTAGTTCAAGCTGCAAAGTGTGAGAATTTAACCAAATCAGTACTGTAATCTTTTTTAAAGAAACAAACATCAAACCAGAATTTACAGTTTTCAGAAATAAGTATCTGCCTCTTTCCAATTTTCTACTTAAACATAATTCCTCCAAAGTAATGTGAGATCCCGGTCAACAGCCAGTGGAAGTGTTGTAAGTCATTACATCTAAAGACACGGAAAGTCACTGACTGCAAAGGGGCCGTTTCACACCTACACCTGCACGTTTTTTTTTTTATTATTATTTTCCACAGCACGTAAACGGCAATACAGGCATCACTTTTTTCTCTTTCAGGCACCATTAACATTCTATAACACCTGCCAACAACATCTGATCAAATTTAATGCCGAAAAGCTAAGACGACACTTGGAAAGGGGGCAAATACTTTTCCACAGCACTCTGTTCAGTTTACTTTCACTTTCGCTCTGGCATTTGTCACATTGCACCCGGGTTTGCAGAAGACGCACCAGGAACAGTTGGCTGAAAGCAGTGATGTGCACGTGAAACTGTCGCTCATTGGTGCCGTGCAATAAAGAGGACGGTCATCCAGACTGGATGCTCCAAGTATTATTATTTTAAAAAAAAGCTCTGAACGACATAGTTTTATCTCATAATATCATTTGCACCATCCGGTATAACTCAGATTCAGCCCACACAATGTTGGCACAGATGTTTATCTTTATAGCCTCTCTGCAATCACGTAGATCTCATTTAGACTCGAAGCATGCGCCTCTAATCCGAAACCGGACGTCAAAATCAACAGACCAGTACTGACCACAGCTGTTATGGGTACCGACTCTAGACTGTCTGACCTCATGCTTGATGGTCCTACTTCTTTGTATGACCGGTTGCTTATGAACAAAGCCTTTATGTTGTGGATGCATAAGCATTAAATCCCCTGCCCTACTTTAGGCACGTACGCATGGCCGGCCCTAATCCCTCGCGCGGCCCATTGACCCGACCTGCTCCAGTTTCTGCTGCCGCTTCATGAGTTCGATCTCCAGGTCCGAGCGATTCTTCTCCTGCTCCTCCATGTGTTGCTTGATCACCTGGTCCCGCTTCCGTTTCTCCATCACCTTTTGCAGCTCTGGCTTGTTCTGCGGAGACAGGCCCCTGTGGGGAGGCCGGACACGTCACCGTTTAATGTTACAGCACCCGTTCTTTGACAGAAAGACCCCCCCAAAGGGCACTTAGATGCACCTTCAGAAAATGATTGCAGGCCTGCATTGGTGAGGAACAAGAGGTTTTATTATCAGATGAGCTCCTCAAAGACTTCTCATTTCAGTGTGTACATTCTGACACGGTTCATTACATAATAGTCAGGAAGAAGACTAATATGATAACAATGCGAATGACTTGTCTGACCTTAACTATGATAGACATTCTGTGTATTTGGTCTGAGACACCTGCTTGGAAGGACAAACAAAAGACAAAAGTGTCCTCTGCCAAGGGAATGAAATATAAAATTGACAAAAATGTAATGAATTGACAAAATGGGAGGCCAAAAAAAAACGGCCAAACACAGTAAAACCCCACAAGAAGTGACGTTAATACATTATGAATCTAAACATCCAAATCTTAACATAACTATGGATAAATTGGAGCACACACAGCATTCTTGTGTTATCCAAGAGAATTTAAATGAAATACTGTAGATCAACTAAAGAACTGAAAACAGCAAAAGCTGGTCAGAGACCTGGGTGTGAGTGAGTCTACTGACAGTTGTTTACCCATTTCTACAGCGGGGTGGAGAAAAGAGGAAGCGCTGTGTGGTTTAGCCTGCACTTCAGGAGAGAAAATGGGCCAACAGCGAAAGTAAGTAAAGTTTGCTAGAAACAAAAATGTTGATTCTGCTCAGTATCATTAGTATTATTGTTCTATTAGTATTATCAATATTATTGTATATATTTGCCATGCCATTTTGTTTGCAATAACCGACTTATTTCCTACACATTTGATGAATGAAGAAAAAATAAATGGAAGCTTTTTCCTTCTTCTGTTCACAAAGTAACTGGGAGACCGACTGAAAATGCAGCCTTTCATCTCGCAATAAGGCGAACCTGAGTTTTACGCAGAGGAATTTTTCAGACCTTCAAGTTTTACTTTAGCGTGATAATAATATATCATTGCAAGTCATCTTTTCTGTAGCGCTCAGAATTTCCAGCTGGATGCATTACAGGCAAACAACCAGCACCAAATTTCCACATCTTCCAGGCCAACTTATATCTGGTAAAACTAAACATCTGAGGTCAGTATACAGCGATAAATCGTACAGGCATTTTAAAGCTAACCTCCTTTTTGTTTGTTAACAGACAGCACTGTAAATGTTCTCAGCAATTTAAAAGTGTCGCAGGTAGAAACAACTGTAAGTATTCTGGTCTTTACAGTTTGTACAACAGACACAGATTTAAAATATACATCTGGCCCACATAGGAAAATGAGCATTATGAGCACTGAGTTAATAAGGGCGGATTAATACGGCTGCAGCTGGCAAAGACTCCAACGCCCACCTGATGCCAAGTCGTCTCCATGCCAACCAGCCGGGGCCACTGGGTAAAAAGAGGACGTTCTCCCCATGGACCCCACCGTGATGACCGAGCACGGGCTAAGTTAGAACCACAACTAGCATGGCAGGAGTGTTTCAGATTCAGAAAGGGGGGGCCAAACTGACGCCTGATGCTGATGCAAAACTAGTACTGCATTTACGCATCGATGGCAGCTCTGAATGTTCACCACATTTTAAAGCAGTGAAAGTAAAAACATGACGCCTCCACTAACTATTTAATGCCGATTGTTTCATTCATTCATTATCAGCACTGAGGAACCCCAGGAAGGAGCCGTAAACATAGTGGCAGTGAGGTGAATGAAGTCAGTCACATACTGCTATTCTATTCTGTCTTTTTAAATTAGTTTCAATTAGAATTTTTGAAGTTAACAAAAGTTTGACCCATTTTTTAAATTATTTCTGCTTTACCGGAGCCTTTTACAGAACCACACCTTTAAATAAATCAAGGGGCATCTTTCATAGTATATAGTTGGACATTAAGAGCTGCCATTAATGATTAAATGCAAATCTAGTTCTAAAATTCCAGTCCAGTAGACTGGATGGATGGATGGGTGTTTCGCACACACACACACACACACACACACACACACAGACACACCATGTAAGAGGAACTCAATGTACCGCAGCTGTGCTTCCGGATGAGCAGAGGAGGGTTAGTCAAAGGCAGCCGAAGATATAATTTGTTTTATGTAACATCTCGTCTCTCACTGCTGCAGCCGGCTGTGTGACAGCTGACACCCAGACACCCCAAGGACTGCCACGTCAGCGCAGCATCGTGACTCTGCACTCATCGCCTTGACGCCCCAGTTCTACTGAGATCTACTGAGAACATCCATATTTGGCTCATTTATCTGACACTGTTCTCAAAAGCAACTCAGAATTTTGAGCTACTTATAATGACTTGCCCATTTATACAGCTGTGCAATTTTAAGTCCCTAATGGTCAGTCCATGGTCCAAGGGCTCTACAGCAGGAGGTGGGATTCAAACTTGGTTCCTTTCGGTGAAGGGAAGAACCTGCGACCACTACACCACCGCTGCCTGCTTTCCTTACCCAGTAGGGCTTCACATATAGGTGTCTTGGACAACACTGGCAAGAATCAGATGTATTAATAACGACCCATGATCTTCAACATTCATTTTGTTAATTTGTTAAATAAGGTTTTCACATAAGCCCTGTGGATTCTGAAATGCGGTGCTTTGCATGCTTTTTTGCAAAGAGCAGCGTTCTGGTTGAGACCACCGGGCAGTGGGGTGGGCTCAGCCAACAGAAATTAATAAATCAGAACAGACTTACGTAATCGCCCCAGTTTGCCTTTTTAATGTTTCCGCCAAACATTTAAAACCTCGAGTGTCTTAAGACAAGGACCGGCCCTATTTACCTCGCACTGATTCATTTTGCAAACCCCACCAAATCAACTTACCGTCTTCAGCTACAGTGATTTACCCATTTATACAGCAGGGTAATTTTTACTGTACCTTGATCAAGGGACCTACAGGTGAAGGTGATATTCATGCCTAAGTCCTACAACTTCAGGGCAGCGGCTGTGACCACTACGCCACCTGCTGCCACTGATTCCCTGACTTAGAACTTATAAGGAGGGCGATTTCTACACCTCATTCTCGACACATACATACTTTCGATGACATTGCACCCTTTTGATGCCACATAAATCAAAGCAGACTGACCCGTCAAACATCCTAAACAGTTACTTGGGATAACAGCAGTAGGTTATGGATGAAACCAAACCTTTTGTGGTTCATCAGTAGCTCGCGGTGAAGGTCCTGGTGGTTCCGCGATGACTTCACTGGGTTCACAAGCTTCTTGGGCTTGATGAGCTCAGCACAGTCTCCGTCCAAGTAGTCAGGCTCCGCCATGATGCCTCGCACCCGGGGCAGCTCCTCCAGACAATGCCCTGCAATGTAGGAGAGGTTCCCCCATTTCAGCATAGCCTTCAAACCCAGGTTTTTAGCTCGCTTATACACAGGCCATGAACGCTGTGTGTAGGAAATCACTGTCACTTGTTTGTAAAAAGAAAAGACGAAACAGTTGTTTATAGATAAACAAACCCATTCGTTATAAAAGTGTATAATGTGAAAAGGCACTTCATGAATTTATCCAGAATATGTTTTTATTTGTCTTATTTTAAACACCCCAAAAAAATCTGTATTATAAAGGAAACCTGCATTTCAAAGCAACAATACAAGAAAGTTTAAATAATCTGTTTTAATTTTTTTAATAATGTATTTATAAAATGAAGAAAATGCTTTGTTCTGAAGGAAAACCGAAAACTAGGATGAATTCCCTGTTTGTTTCTTTGAATTTCAAGCCAACAGCTGTGAAGAATAATAAGTTTTACTTAATATAACACAATACAGTGAAAAAAGATCTTGATACTGAATACAAATGTGCAGACTCTGCCCAAAGACGGTGGACATTCATTCATTCACTCATTTGTTTGTTCATTCATTTATTAAATAAAAGGACCTTCAACATGTGCAACAGCAGCTTGCAAGTTTAAATATCAAACACGATGTTTGTGTTTATATGTTCTTTTTACAATGTTATTTTTCTGTAGTATGTTAACATTCACTGTGATACATTCTACGGTAATATTTTCTAACAGGTTTCATTCATTGCCTTTGTATTTTCTCCCAAAAAACCGGGTAAATATGTGACCTACCTTGTGGGAAGGGCAACACAGGATACCTCAGCATCATTGCCATTTGTCCCAGTGTCAGTTAGCTAGTTTACCTAGTTTGTTCAGTTTATTTTTGAAATAAAACTCCCATGCAAAAGCACGAGTGTGAATGAAGGATTCAGAAGGACGAAGCAGACAATGTCACTCCACTCTGATTTTATAAACAGGATTATATAATATTATATAACAACCCCTCCCCACAGCTTCTACAGCAAGCAGACGGACAGGAGCCTGTCCAGTGGGGGCAATAACTAATAGGCCGTAATTAATCTCTCTTTAATACTAGTTAACAGCAGCTATTACTAATAGCTAACTATTAACGCATACTTACTTAAAGGTCTTTACTCACCGTTAATTACTAACATGAAATTGCTGGTAGGTATTTAATAAGTTGTTAATAAATGGTCATTACTGTTACGCATCTGTTCATTAATGCTTAGGAGCGGGAAATTACAAAGAGGTATTTATTAACAGGTATTTATTAACAGGCATCCACAGCATTCTTGGAGATAAACATCTACTTCCAGGGTTGGTAAACATGCACCTCGTGGGAGTGTCTGGCTTTAAACAGAGCACGGCGGTTCAGACGGTGCATATAATACTGAGCGGTGGCACGGATTATTTACTCCAGTGTTATTCCGGAATGTACTGTTTCTTTGTTGCACATGCAGTCCCGCGCAGTTTTGTTTGAAGATCAGTGAAGGTTCCCTCTCACTGAATCCTCCTGTACTGTGTGCTGCTGCGCTGCAGCACCTCTGACTGCACACAGGGGGTCGCCCGTCCACAACAATATCCTCGCCTGCCGAATCTGAAACCTTATAAACACCGTCCTGTCCCAAATGGGGTATTTTTATGTAAATGTCCTTAACCACAGCATTCACTGTAAAGCATTATTATTATTATAGCTAAACACATATGGAAGAAAGCTGCAAATCATAGTCGTCACCCGTAGCACCTCCTGTTTTTTATTTTTTTGCTCCAACACCGATGATAAAAAGTTTTTCACCATCTATGGTACTGGCATAAAAGTCTGACTTTTTTACCTTTTTATACAACAGAATTGGTCAAATACCATACGGCAACTTGCTGTCGGCTGAGTAAATCCTTATAAACGCACAATGCGGTAATACTGTACTTTGAAAGGTCAGCTTTACACTGGTAAATTCACACTCACTCTGACGCTGAACCGATAGAGTGAAAAATAGTACTCAGCTATAGAGATGGATAAATCAGTGCAAGTAACTAAACATTGTAAAGGGCATTGGAGAAAAACATCTAAAAAATAAGTGCTATTAAGACCGTGAAAAAAATATGCATAATTACATGCTAAACATGTTTTAATGGTCTGTCTGGACAAGCGGTGCAGCTCCATACTTGACCACCAGCCGTGCACTGACCTGACCGGGGTCATCTCCACATAACACCCGTCTGCAAACCTTACATTGCTGCTTTACGTGGGGGTTATTATATGACCTGTATTCAGTCTTTAATTACAATGGAAACTTCTGGAAAACCTGGCAAGTGAAACCATGGTTTCCAGCAGCGGCCCGCACGTAACCGAATGGCTCAGAAACACACGCGAGGTCACGTGTGTCCGTGAACAGGTGAATCGATGGTTGTGGTACAGGTTGCCTTGGTGTATATGTTTCCCTTCTTTCTCTTTTTCGTAATTTGTTTACTCTTAAAAAACTCGTGTGGAATCATTCATCTCTCATGGAGTTGCTGTATATGCGCTGCTGCGGTTCTGAGCAGTTTCCCCCGGAACAAAGTTCTCCTATCTAATCTATAAAAAAATCAAGGTCGTTTAATATTTTACTGCATTGATAGCAAGCTATATTTTCTCAATGCATAACACAAAAAGGGAACTTTTTACAGAAACCACCCCTGTGTGAAGAGTTTGCTGGGTCCTGACAGCTAAGTTACCAGATACTAAAGGGCAAAAAGTGTCTGTTTTGCACAGCAGATAATAATGAAGTATAGCTCATCTTTCCACCAAAGTAATTACTGGCAGATATTTTTACAAAAGTTTATTACTATTAATTCTTTATTCTGAAGATGCTCTTGTCCAAGGCAATTCACTCATCCACGTAGAGGATTTAAAAGAACGTTCAATCAGATTTTTAATAATTGGTTTTTGCTGTTATTGTCTTTGTTGGTCTAAAGCTCTACAGCTGCTGTTTGGGTTCGAGGGTAAAGTACCGCTCACACACCAGGAGGGCCTGAATTCTTTTCTTCTTCTTTCACCTTTTCTTACATTGCCCGATTCTGGACAACCAGATTCATGTGTTACAGACCTTTAAAACGGCTAAAATGATGGATGAAGAGAAAGAGGATTTAATAAAAGTGTAGCCTCGAGGTAAATTCCAGAAGTGTGGTGGGGGGGAGAAGGGGTAACAATGTTTACAGCTCTACAATGAGCTTAACAAGTTGAAATGGCTGTTACTGTCCTGACCTGTGTGTCCCAATCTGCTCACCATGGGGCAACAGTGGACCCCCCCTTCCCCAGCTTAACACACCATTCCCAGTACAGTCCACCATCGCAACCCGGAGGAAACATAAACAAACGTCCACGGTCACACATCCTGCTTCTCCGGGAACTTCAACTGAAATGTCAAATCTTTACTGTTTCTTACCAGTCTCATTCTTCTAGTTATTTATTCACTTGGAGGTCAGGCTCCACGATCAAAGGCTCCATCTTTGTTATCTTTTACTACACACTTCTGTAAGCATAAAGTTTATTAAATAAACACAGTCCAAACACAGATAAAATGGTGTTGTTTCTGAAAACGGAAGCCAATTGCCTGAGAGCCACTTGGGAACAGTACCACAGTAACCCTCTCCCACTGTTGTGGTACACGTTTCTCACCTTATGGCTGCCAGGTTCAACTGCCAACCCGGAGAAATAAAGCCATATTTAATGTCATTCCTGAAGAGCAAACACATCGTAACATCTATAAACCTTACACCCCGCCTCCTGAACGGGTTTTCCAAGAGCCAGAGGAAGAGGGGATGGTGACCTTTCCCTGACCTTTACTGACCATTGAGTTGTCCCTCCACCCCACCACCCCAGCAAGATGACCTCTGGCACCAGAACAACTAGGAGGAAAGAACCCCTGCGTTGGGTTCTACAGCAGCTCTGGTCCAGGTGTCGTGATAAAATCAAGAGTTATTTCTCCTTTTATTTATTCATAAATATTTGTTCATTCTTGGGCACTTTTTAAAAAGAGAATGGGTTGTGGACGAGTCGGACCATAAACTGTGCTCATAAACAAGTGCCCACCCCCACGGTGCGGTCAGCAACGGGTCACACACTGTATTAAAGCTAAACTACTGACCACTCTCTGGCCATTGAGAATAGCTGACCTGTACTTTACTAGCTCTATGTCAGTAATTCATTAACTGGCAGGGACACCCAGAGAAAAGCTCAGTAATACGTGCAAAATGTTTCCACCTCAGGGCTGCATTCGAAAACAAAACTGAACCTCTTTAGCGAATATTAAATAAGCAGTTCCTCCGCCAGCGTCCGTCTTTGGAAAAGTGGTTCATTAGAGTGCTGTATATTTTTAAACAAACCACAAAGACAACTACAGCATGTCCGCTTCAGCTGAAAATAAGGAAAGAGATTTGGCTAAAAAAAGTCTATAAATCACATTTTTATTGTTGGGACAGAGGAATGAGGAACATCTCCCTCTGAGCCTTTGCCACGTTGTTCTGCCTATAATTCACTGCAATGCAAACAGGTTACTTGCAGGTAAACTCACGAAGAGCTGAAGATTCAGACCGTATATGTTAGTTGCCTCTTTAAGATTCAATATCATGTTGAATATAAAATGAAGTAATTAAATCAGTTATAGAGACTCTGAGAGATTAACATCACGCACACTAAAAATAAACCTTGAAGTGATCAAGTGGCATCTTGACTCTAAAGCATCTGTCGGCATCATCGCGACCGTCACGTGCTTTTTGCAATTCCTGGCATTAAAAAAAAAAATGAAAATAGCACGTAAATCACAGACAAGGCTGCCGGTTTGCCGTCTGCAGTCCTTTATGGATAAATACTTCTCTGGCCCCAGGGTCTCCATGCCGCCTCGCTGTCAGCGAGGCCAGTCAGCGCAAATCTCCCGAGCAGAACTGGTACAACAGGCGCTTGCGGGTGCAGCACTTTATTACAAAGGGTGTATTCTTCTTCAGTTCACACCCTGCTTTTTGTTCGCAAACCATATTTACTGAGGCAGCAGAAGAGACTGCACAACGTCATCTCGGGCACGAGTGCACTGACCAGGTTTGACACTAGTTCCATACAACATCTGCAATAACTTTCTCTGCTGGATCTTTTAATCACCCCCCCCCCCCCCCCCAAAAAAAAAAAAAA
>UFQX01000522.1:228099-355237 GCA_900497675.1 Arapaima gigas
CCCCCCCCCCCCTCCCAAAAAAAAAAAAGTTGTCACCCTGGACTTTTGACAGGGCACTGTCAAAGTAAAATGGAAAATTGAACAAAATAGCAACAATTCTGCGACACTTCTCCAGGTTAGCGACTATGGCGGGACTTTATATGGCTGGGTATGCTTCCGTTTAAAGTCGCTCAGCAGAAATTTCCATTCGGAGAGCAATCAGAGCAGAAAAACCCAAACAGCCATGTCTAAAAAAGAAAAACTTCTCCATGGTTAAAACCCAAGAAAAACTGCCGAGAAGCCAAATGGGCTGAAACAACTTTAATGACTAGATTGCTGGGGTCATTATCATTGTGCTTCCTAATGGGCGGCTCCGCTGGGACAGCCACTCGAGAATGAGGCCTGTGGGGGGGGGGGGGGGGGCCCCCCTGGCCCCCCTTTTTGCAGTCAGATCCCCCTTTTNGGGGGGGGGGGGGGGGGGGGGGTCCCGCTGGCCCTCCTTTCTGCAGTCAGATCCCACTTTTGTTAGACAGACGGAGACGGACATGGCAGCTGGCGCCCTCAGTGCATCGTCCAGCCTTCTGTCTCTGTCATCGTGAACTCTTTACACACATGGGACCCGTTTTGTATTGAGATACAGTCTGAGAGTCATTCCTGTTCCCGTAACGTCTGCCCGAGAAGCTGTCCCCAGCAAGGCCTAAAAAAAAAGATGTCACTTCCTTTGAGTTCATTAAGCAACCACTAAGGGAGGGGAGAGTCTAAGTGAAATAGAAGGAAGGGTCATTTTTACTTAGTTTACATAAAGGGACTTTCTCATTGCAAACTTCAGCATGATGCAAGAAAGGCTTCATTGTCACAGGGTATCAGCCACAAGTGACCCTGCACACTAATGTCAAAGATGGATGGATGGAAGGATAGATAAATAGATACTTAAGGATACCAGACAAAGCTACAGCAACGTACATACAATTGTAAGTGACAGAAGACAACAAAATACCTTACAAACAGATAAACTGTGGACAGACAGAAACTGAATTTAAATATCTATCCATGTTCTAAGGCTATGAAAATACCCCCTGGATGGACCACCAGTTCATCGCAGGATGGACACATACACACTATGGGTAATCTAGCCAGAGCAGGTACCCTGAAGCACTGAGCTGTGCGAGGAAACCAGAGCACCTGGTGAAAACCCATTCAGACACAGGGAGAACATGCAAACTCCACACAGACTGAGCGAGGTTTGAACCCACACCCAAACAGCCCAGATGCTGCCGCCCACAGAGATCAAATAAGTAAAAAAAAAATTGGAAAAGTAGCAGCATCAACTCAACACCAGTGAAAGAATGTCTCGTATAAGCAGCATTGACGTAATGCAGACATACATTACATGGAGTGCCGGGCTAGATGCAGTGTTATTTAAACATCTGGTTTCTTTGAGCAAATATTGGCAGTGAAGCAGTTTCTATGGCCGTTCACTTGTCATGTGGGCAATGGAAACCTGTGCTGCTCCCATGTAAACAGAGCAGATAGCAGATGCGGGCTTTGTTGAGTGTTTCGTGAAAGTACGCCTCTTGACCGAAAAACAGCAGGGATTACAACTTTACACGATGCTGGAGCAGAGACAGATATTTCAAGGCTGACATTACTGACTTTTTCGGTTAGTTATTTGCCTAGCTACATAACTGTTAATTTCAAATCTAACTAGAACTTTTAGGCTTGATTTGTGTTTGAAGCATTCGAAGGTACAGAAGGTAGATACAGCAGTCAAACAAACCCAACAAGCACCAGGCATCCTTTTCAGCCTAACAAGTCCCAATGGAGAAGGAGCAGCCTTGCAAATGATTCCTCACAAACCTCACTCGCATCGGGTTTCGGGTCCCTTTTTCAAGATCGCTTTCCCTCCGTAATTAAACACTTGTTCAGATCCATTTGGAAGCAACCTAGTGCATGACTAAGGTGATCTGTACCAAACACCGTATTGTCTGCAATGTAACCACCTAGTCACAGTCTCCACACTTTATCATTCAAATATGGTGATATTTAGAGGTTTGACTCTTCAGCCAGGCTTGGGGGTCACAAAGCGCCACCACGGCAAGTCTGGGCAAATGTATGGAATCTGCAAGCTTCATCCTGCCAAAGACCGTTAAAATCTCTGGCTTTCATTCAAAACTTTCAAATGAGTCCATCTTTATCCAAAAATGTTTCTGTTTTTAACACCCGCTTAGTCTTGAGAGACGCTATAAGAGGTACACGGGGGGCAAATGGCATTCCAGTCAGATTAACAGTGGACTAAGTTTCTGCCTTTCTCTGCAGTCATTGTGAGAAGTCAAGGTTAACTATGAACACTGCCGACAATAGAGCTGAGGGACTCACATTTGTTGCTTAGCTAAACCAAAGTGTTTAATGTCATGGCCATTTGTTTTCTGTGCAAACAGTGATACCGCCTGATTGCTGATTTCCTATGAATTGTGCTATTTGTAACGCTTGAGTGGGCCAAGCACATGACTTGGTTCCAGACCAAAGGTTTGGTTGTAAGGAGACCCAAGCACCAGTCCTTGAATGAGGCCTCGAGTCATTGGACAGGGTGGGGAACACTCCTCAAGGGAACACGGAAATCAATGAACCTCTCCTCAGCCCACCCCCAAACCCCTCCCGGAGAGAGCTGGATTCCTGGAATCTGGGGTGACCTCTGGGATGACCCCTGTTTGGCTTTTGGCATCATGAGGAACACCTGCACTGTAATCAAATAGGCAAACTGTTTCTTTGAGACCGTGTGGGGTTTCACTGAAATTGTCAGCTTTGGAATTTAACCAAAAGTGTGAAAAATTTTACAGAAATACTACACTGTAGTATGTTGCATGTTCGAAGTGGTTTCACAAGCTCAGCCTTACATGTGCAACAAAAGATACACATTATCTTAATGGTCTTAAACACGTCCACCACAGTGGAATGCCTGGATAGCCTTAGAGCAGGAAATCTTTAGCATGTCTTTCGAAAGTTTTCATTTCCTCTTAAAACACAAACTATCAGCAGTTGGTTTCCTGTGGCCACACCGGCGTCTGCCGATCGACAGCTTCTCCTTCGTACCTCTCGTCACGTGCGAGAAGGTTTCAGTTACAAGCGTTGTGTGAGGCAACCTTGCCCTAAGAAAACGCTCAGTTCAGCACAAGGGTCTGAGAACATCTTGCAGTTCTCACACTCTGCTCTGGACAAGGTAGTTGACTTTACCTTCTCTGAAATTGCTTGGGTAAGGAGTGAGTAATGAACCAGCCAATGCAGTGGACTGTGTAACAGCCCACAATGCCAAAAGACTATTAATCTGTTTATTTCTCTCTTTATTTAAGGGATGGAAATTGGCAAAAACCACATATTTCCTTTTTGAGGATGAACTCAAGGCACGGTTGAAAAACAAGTCTGAAAATTCTATTAAAGTTGAGCTTTATGCTTCACCCTGCCGTATGGAAGAAAAGGAAGGAGAAAACAGAGCCGGGAAGGATGGTGTCTAAGGTCTCGCTGTCTGTGGTCGAGGGTTACAAACTATGGACACATCTCTTCAACAGCATATTTAAACTTTGTCAGAGGTCATTGTTCATATGAGTAAGATGTGAAGCTGTTGGGTGGTCGAGCGTGAGGTCAACCTTCACGGCGTGATTCTGAGATGTCCTCATTGAGCAGAAGAGAGCGGCTCCTTCCTGAGACACCAAGTACTGTGCGTTTTTCCATTACCTCAACTTTGGCCCAAACTGGGAGGCCCGCTGGGGAATGAGATAAACGGGCCTGTCAGTAGTATCTACACAGAGTCCGAGTGCTGCCTTGCCGCCCCGTCCCTGTAGCCGTGTTCCACCCATGTCGTACCAAGTACAGAACACACTTCAAACTGAAACCATAACAAAGCTGCTAAAACATTATGTAAGACCATTGATTTAACCTCAGTTTCTGGATAGAACTTAGTAAATAGGAACTGCAGCAGAAACAATTCCGTCTTCAGATGGTTAACATCTAGTAAAGCCCAGTATCATTAAGACAAACTCAGCAGAGTGACCGCCCTACAACGAAAGCGACCACTTCTGAACATACGAACTCCATGTCAGACTTTTTTCAGCATGCAGATTACCCTTAAGGTTGATTTTCTGAAAGAATAGTTGCTGGTTATTTGAAAAATCACAAAACTCTGACTGAATACCACTGACACAATGTCCCACACTGTCGTCGTATATTATTTTTCATGGGGGCCGCAGCTGTGCATTGGGGCGTGGCTTCGAATCTGACAGAGGCTCTGTGGGATTTGCATGTTGTCCCCATGTCTGTGTCGTTTCCTCCCACAGTCCTAATGTGTTTCACTTCAACTAGGGAGTCAAACCTGCCCTTACTGTGCGCTTTTTTTACGTTGCTTTGCTGTACCGTATAAATGTGTGAACGACTATAAGGAGATCAGTGCATGATACCTACCGTCACCTTGGATAAATGTCAGCTAATACTAGTTAATCATTTTATGTTTTTTTTATAGAAAATGTGCTAAGTGAATAAATGTAAATGTATTTTGTTAAGTTCCGGATGGTACACATCTAATTTCTGCCGCCACCTGAATGTCTTGCTGAAACCGTGTTTGTGGAGGTAAATGTACTTGTCTCAACCTGCCTAAGACTCTTTCCCTTGCTTGTATGATTATATAATAAATATATATCATCATTCCAAAACAAAAAACATGGGGTGGGAGTTGGAGCCTGAGCTGCGGGGGGGTCACATGCTGCTGCGACCTTGGGGAGGCCCAGATAACAAACTCAATGGAGCCCATTGAAGAACAACGCCATCGTCAGCTCGTGTCACAGCCCAGGAATGTGATGAACCTGCACACCCCACACTCTGCCTGTGCTCTGAACACACTCGCACAGGGACAGCCGGACTCGCTTTCTGGGTATTCCGGCTACATGCACGTTTATTTTGCTGGGCGTTTCTCTGGATTGACCTCAACGAACAGGAAGTGACATCAGTCGAACAACATGTAACACGTAACTAGCATAACATGTCCGACAGATTTCAAAATATGTGCTGTACATCCAGTGACCGCCGCTTACACAACTGTGTTTGTACAAAAAAAAAAAGTTTTCACATCTTTCTGTCATGTTTATTTAAAGATAGGGCTTACTGTGCCGTTGCCGTGACAACATATTACTGACAAATGACGACGTGTTAAAGGTATAATGTTTAACCGCTCAGATTGTTGTGCACCCCAGTCATTCTCTGGCTGAGTGCTTGCTCTTCGGTTGGCGGCTCATGTTTCAAGCGCTCGGCATGGTTTACGCCTCACCTACTCTCCAGAGCAACTCAGAATGCTAAACTACTTACTGTACTGGAGGAATTCTGGGTAAGCACCTTGACCGCGGGTACTGCATCTGGAGGCGTCATTCAAACCTGGATCCTTCGGGTGCAACGTAGCAGCCCTAAGCAGTACGCCACTTGCCCAGGTTTCTTAAAAGTGTTTCGATCATTCAAAAGCTTCACAATCTAATTCTTCCATTCAGCGCATATATAAATGGAAATAAGTTTTTAAAAAGTGGGGGGAAAAAAAATCCATTCTATTTCCAATTCACAGTAAACTGGAGATGTGGAACGTGAGGAGGTCAGGACATGGGCAACCAGCGATAACAGACAGGAATTGAAAGCAGACAACAGGATGCTTACCGAACACACCCTGGAATCAGTGTAAACAGCAGCTAATCGCACAGGTGTGTGTCTGCAGGGCTTTTGCGCTATATTTATGGTTTTGGAACGGACAGGAACGACTCGTGTAAATCCAGGCTGGAGGAAGAGATGTGTGAGTGGGTGAGACAGCCTATAATTCGAGCAATGCGCACACACACACTGGAGGAGGCTGCTGAACTCACAGAGTGGTCACAATTGTCACCATACAAAAAGTCCCTGGCAAAGACCTGCCAATTAAATAAGGGGGCGGGGCTAAGCATATAGATGGTGTTTAAGTGAACGTCCAGATGGCTAATCCCTCCTGTGGTTAAGACACACCTGTTTAACGGAGGGGCCGTGTTGGGCACAGCTGTCAGCTGACACCCCTGTTCTGGAACAATCGTGGCTGTATGAGTCCTCACAGCTGTGAGTAGAACATACATTTGTCTGTGTGTCACAGTTGGACATGCAAAAACTGTTGTAATCTGAGCCATCAGAAGGGCTGAACTGTCGGTCGGGACGTACGCACCATAGACACCATTTGTTCTTAAAGTCTCAATGAGAAATATTTTCAGGGAGATATTTAAGACAGTTTTACAATCGGTGATGTCTTTGTTACAGTATAATGCTACGCAACAGTGAATTTATTCATTTGTGGACAAGGTGCTGGCAAAAGACTAGAGAGCAGAAGTGCTGATGAAGCTGAACATCTATCACAGCGCCATGCGGCTTCCTCAGAGCGTGGCGTGTGCACTGCCGTACCTGAACACCAGGGTAGGCTGCACAGCACATGCTGCGCAGAAACACCAGAACAAAGGGTATTTAAACCCACCGAGACAATCAGACCAGACACGGAGCGCTATTGTTGCGCGGACTCCCCTGACGCTGTAGAAAACAAAGCCAAATTTTGCATACAAACTCTACATTTTTGTCCATTCCTCTTCAGAAAGCAAATCAGTCTCAAAGCTCTTTAACTCCTTTCTTTGTACTCAGATGTACAACAGAGGGCGGCAGTCTGGTTCCCCCCGGTGAATAAATCCCCAGTTGGGCCTGCGGTACATTACAAGAGATTAGGAGAGCACCGCCTTCGCTGACATGCTGTCGAAAACAACTGCTGTTGTTGAGCCATAGGCTGGATGGCCAGATGACTGCAGGTCCTAGAGACTAGGGATCAAAGTGGGCTTTTCTGACCAGGCAGTTGCTGGTCCCTAGAACACAAACCTGTGTCGTACACAACAGGGACGGCAGGAGCCAGAGCCCACCAAAAAACCCGTGAATCAAACTGTAACCCCTAACCCAAAGGTCCAACAACTAGCTAGCACTACACAGGGTTATGCTGTGAGCAGCGATATCAATGTATGGACAAAAAAACTCACTTTAGGTTGACGATGAGGGAAATGTTTCAAGAGAACGTGTGTTTAATAAAAACAATGAAATGGTGGCGGGCGTAGAAGCGACAAACACTTTGTCTCCATTAGCATGACACCGCTCTACTTCTATGGCTCTTATGCATTTCAGACAATGGCGTTCCACACCAAGGCAGATGTCCACCAAGGAAAAAGGTGCTGCTCTCAGAAAATGAAAAGGATCAAATATCTTCTTCTCAGTCATAACCGAGTCCTTGCTGCTAGGCCTGAGATTTTATCACATTACGGCCCGTCTTGCGCAGGCTCCTCCAGTGGAGGTGGGGGAGGGGTAGCAACCATGCATCATTCGAGCGGGAGGAGGCAGGTAATGGGTTCCGCGTGCAGCCGAGGGGCATGGAGGCAGGTGGAGGAAAATCAGACCGAAGTAAAAGAGAGGTTTTTAGATTCCGGTAAGATCTCCGTTGTGGGATGGCAAAACGGGCCCGCCGGTAGAGGGGCTGCCGGGAATTTCTTTGTCTTGCTTGGAATTCGGAGTGAGCTATTTCCCAGGTTCCACAAAGAGGTATTCCAGGCTAGATCTCATGCACACGCCCCCTCGGCGCGAGGAATGGGAAAGCGAAGGAAGCCGAGCGTCTCGACGCCCCTGGTTCACATGCTAAGATAATTAAAATTCTTCGGCAGAAACATTTACGTTCGAAAGGGGCTCCCTGAGGACTTGCTCGGTACATCACCACCACCACCACCCCCCCCCATCACAATGTGCGAAACTCCATTTCTAAATGAGTGATGCATATCTGCGGCTTCCATAATTGATTTATGCTCTCGTAATCGCTGTGTGTTTTATCACTAATGCGAAGATGATTTTAAACTCCGGTGGTCTGTTGGTGTCTCCAGTTTGTGGGACATTTCCAGGCGCGGGGACCTTTCTAGGTCACATTTATTGGCTGAAATAAGCATGATTTTTCCTATGCTCCATGGCTCCAGCCATATGGGCCACTATGGTTGAGGGGGGCTTCCATGCATTACTTAAGCTGCTTACCATCCTGATGAAGAATGGATACTATTCCATCATAGCACGAAAAAGGAGCATGTACACATATGTACACAGTGAAATACCGCACTTAGCTTTATTGCAGTAAATGTGCGGTGGGACTGAACACGGACGACAGCGATGACGTCACTTAGCAACACCAAATGATCATCCATTGAAAGTAATCAATAGGCACAGTCGGGACCACCGCCACCCCCCCCCCCACCCCACCCACTCCCAACAGATCAGCTTCATCACAGAGAGAATAAAACCTAATGGGTTTTCTGTCTTCCTCACCTGTCTGACCAGTGTGGTTTCGCTGTATGAGATTCAAACGGGTGAGCTGATGAAAGTGGCATCCTGGCTGCACGCCCGCCGAACAAGGCTTTTATCCCTGTCCCACCCAGTCGGCGGACTAAGCAAATCACGGCCAACTGCTTGTAACCATTCAGAGTCATTCCCTGCGATCGATGTGCGCTGCCTACAGCTCACTTCGGAGATGACTCACGATGCTCCGACGGACTGAGTATCCACGGTATTTTTGTTTCGATAAACAACGAGAACAAAGTCAGCAATCCGCAACGTGGATCTGAGCACTACACAAGTTCTGTGACACATCTGGGAATTCCAACCAGTTTCCATCACAAACCGCTGATCACATGGCATATCCCACTTTAATAAGGAGAGAGAAAAGAAGGAGAACGTGAAGAGGATAAGAGTTCCAGTTTGGATGTATCTCTTACCCTACAGCTGCATTTAAACACTATCTGCTGATTTAAACATAAACAGGAGTTTCAGGTTAAACGAAAACATTGCGATTGGTCACCGTGCCAAGGCATTATGTTTAATATTTAATGCAAAGAAAAACAGATTAACATCTCATATGGAAAAGGGACTGAGAAAACATTCAGTGGATGAAGGTCAGGCAGAAGTGTCTTGCAAAGTAATGCTGGTTTAACAAAAAATTTTGGATGCCAGCTCTTCGGCATGACTGCACGACAACATCTTCACGTGGAAGACAGAACTGCCATTTGTTCGTGTATCTGACACTTTTCTTCAAAGTCACTTGCAATGTTAAGCTGCTTGTAGTGATTTACCCATTTACGCAGCTGGGTTTTTTTTTAGTAAATACTCTGGAAAAAGTATCTGGACTGTTCCTCTAAGACTACCAGCATGGGAAACCACTCTACCCAACATTTCATCCAAAGCCCATCTGAGGAAGTAACTTTCCTCCCGTCGGCTGAAGGACCAGACAACAAACATGAGGACAGCAGACCGTGAGGAAGCTTCTCCGAGGCAGCGGATGGAGGACTACATGAGAAAGACCCCAATTAAAGATATCTGGGAGGAAGACCCCCCCAAATCTACCACCCCCTTCGACCCCCCATGGGACTTTTGTATCCCTTCCTCAGGCCCCTAAGTGGACCTGACCACTCACCCACCAGGAGCGGAGAACATTTTCACAGGACTGGTTCAAAGATCAAGAAACAGATGTAAAGTGTTCAGCAGAACTCAGTTCTAATAGCAAACATGTGTTCGGCGTCTCAGTGCCCAAAAGAGAACCCAACTCCCCCCATACAGCACCCTGTATAACCCCATAGAGGAAGGTATAGTTTCAACATGCTTCAGTCACAGACCTTTACCCCATTTTTTTACCCTGATTGCTTACGTGAAATGTGCCCTAGTACGGTTGTACTTGTTTTTACTTCTGATGTTCGACACATCATCAGGCGACGGTTACAAAGAGTTACACAACCACTGCGTTTGGCACAGTTTATTGAAAAGTTCGCTGTGGTTTGAAGGCTCACTTTTGAGGAAATGCGGTGCACTCCCAGCACCGGATCGCCACGAGTCGGGGGGCGTGGTGTGTCCCAGTGGCCTGGACTCCCTGAGTCACTCACAGCATGTCAAGTGATACCTAAATGCCCTGTGCATTTTGCCTTAATATCCACAAAATGCATTTTTAAATGTAACAGAGGGCAAAAAATCTGAATTTATCCATATCGAACCATGCTAAATCTCAGTTTGCCGGGTATGACTGCATAACGTATTGTTACTCTGTTACCTGGTCCTCACCGTTCTCTGCAAAATTAATTCTAATGTTAGTTAAGACACGTTACAGTCATTTACCCATTTCGACAGCTGGGTCATTTTATCAATTCAGGGTCAATACTCTGATCAAGGCAATCCGCACAGCTGGGATCTGAACCCAAAACCTTCAGAGTGCAAGAGTACAACCCTGAACAGAGCCCTGCAAACTGTTTTAACTACTGCCTGCACCACTGGCAATAATAATAATAACAATAATAATAATAATTATTGTTATTATTATTATTATAAGAAGAAGAAGAATAAGAAGAAGAAGGCGAGCATCTGTATGTACAACTATGTAGACAAAGCGGACTACAAGAGTAAAAGTGGTTGAAACTGGATTAATCGCGCGGGTCCCCACGTCGGTCAAGTCCCAGCGTGTGACGGTTCTTTCTTTTTACTTGCTTTTATTTGCGTGTTGAAAGCGCTTCTCTGCCAGATGCGCCCGTTTGCTGCCTGAGAGGCGCAGCAGAAGTTCAACTGACGGCCTCTTTTTGTCGGAGTTTAAACAAAGACGCGGTTTTGACACACACACACACACCGATACACAGACAGAAACGCGCGCGCCGCTCCGTACCTCAGCGTGTCCCCGGCTTCTCCTGTCCTCCTGCTGGACACAGGCTCTAACAAAGGTCCCCGGGGGTGCTGCGCATTCTTACACCGTCTTCCCCTCTCTTCACTGTAAATACTGTCGCGTGATCGCAGCCCGCGAAGATCACACAGGGTGCGCGCGTGTGGGAGAGCGCGAGAGAGACGAACGTGAGCGATGACCGCCGGGGACGCGCTCGTCCGGAGTCACGGTGTGAGTCAGTGGCCGCGCTCCTCCTCCTCTATCAGCTCTTTATCCATGAACACGGCGATGGTGGGTGGGAGGGGGGTTGTTGGGCGACCCTTCTGGGCGTGGCAGGGTAAGAGTGGCCACGCGGTGCCTTAACCACCTCGGCGCGGGAGCACAAAGGGACGTGCAGAGTGTCCCGTGCCTCGTAGTAAAGTGAGGGCGAACAAGACAAACAAAGGTACACTATTATTATTATTATTATTATTATTATTATTATTATTATTATAGCGCTGTGTAATCAGATTACACTCCCAGCTGTTCAGACCGCTAGTTTCCCTTTGTCGCCTTTCCGTATTAAAGTATTATCTCTTCTTCCCAGACAAATCCATAAATCCGCACAATCGCAGTCTGAGTCCGCAACAATAATTCAAAATGCGCAGCGATAACGGCGCCCGTTGTTGCGCTGCATGTGTCTCTCTTACGCGAATCTCAGCTTCACGCGAACGCGCCCCGCCACTGTGCCCCCCCCACCCCAAAAAAAGGAAAAAATGGTCCATAACTCCGCCGGGACCCCCTGGACCCCCTCTCCCCCCACTCAGCCATTTCTGTAACAAAGCGCAAAAGAGCGTAAAACTAGTTTATTACTACAACCTCAGTGTATACATGCTTTTTTAAAACATTCGTTTTTTACTATTTTTTTAGACACGTTTACAGTAGTATAATGTGAGCAGTTCATGTAATAATACCTATATTAACGTAAAAGGTCTTATACAGGTTTGTAGCTCAAAGTGCTTTACAAAGTGAAAGAATAGTCAAGACTGGATTAATCTTGTGATGTTTATATAAACATAAAACGTTGTCAAGTTGTGTCTGAAAAACACGAGCCTCGTATAGTGGGCCGAGATGCACATGTTGTACCACCCATGTCCAAAGACCAGTGAAACTGTGTAAAAATGTCAAATTTGTAAAAAAAAAAAAAAAAACATGTTAAAAAAATAAGAATAAAAAAGTTACAAGGGAGGGGTCTATCACAGAGCAAATGAAGCTCCTCATAAATACACATCCATGAATTAATACAAGAAAATAATTACGAGAACGTTAAAGGACATGTGACACTGACATCACCTGCAGACACAGAGAGATGCAGTGTGAATCTGTCATCCCAGTCATGTAAACATAGTCATTTGTTAATGAATCGGCGGTTGGATTGATTGATGCTCCTTGTGTGTCCTGTTCGTATCTGCTGCTCTGCTCATGTCATCTGTGTCACAGCAGACGCACAAATCCAGCGACCGTTTTGTCACTGGAAGCGGTTTCCAGCTGCTGCCATCAGGGGGGTGCTGATGGAGCCCCCTGCCCCACTGTGGACTAAATGGGGGAACCCGGAGGCTGGTGGCACCCCTGTCCCACACACTGATGCCAAATGCCCAGAAGTGATGCAGGAAAAAAAAAACACATTTTCTCTGAAACACAGTTTCTCATGAATATGAATGAGACCCCCCCTCCAACTGTACCACGTCCATTGTTATGTAAATGTTGTGGCCCCGCAGCTGAAACTAAGTGAGGAGACTGATCTAAATTCATCAGGCTGCCCCACACTCCGTGGAGTGTGCGTGTGTGCGGCTGTGTGTGTCGAACTGGTTTCCACTGAGCGTCCGCTCTACGTTTTTGGAGAGATGCGGAGACCATCTGTCAGAGCTGTGCGATGGCTCACGGGCCCTCGTGATTTATATTTTGCTTCACAGGGAAGGCTCGGGATCGAGAGTTTAAGGGGTACGTTTAGGGGTACTTTTTAAATATCCCCTTCAAGAGCCACTTAAAAGTCCACAGGGTGTAAAGAGTCATTTACCTTCATCTGGATGCAGAGACGAAGAGATAATCAATCCCACCAGGGCCCCAGTTTAACCAGTGATGCGGAAGAGACTGAAACCAGCCGCCAGCATGACTTCATCCTCCCATCAGCACATTGGCAAAGCAGCGCAGTGACCACATGAAGCAAATTTCTATTTTCCGTGACTTGTAACAATTCTAAATTTAAATTATCGTACAATTTTAAATTATTGTACTCTCTCATGTTGGATTTAAAGTATAGTCTACATCACACCACCACTTGCAAAAATATCTGCCAATTTGTTTATATCTTTAAACTGTAGCTTGACAGCTTCAAGGCTGTTGGTCATTTAGACATAATCACACTTAAAGATGAATATAAAACCACATTTTCTTTGCCATAAATGTCAAAATTGAGCAGGAATGGTACGGCAAAGGATGAGCAGTGGCTGAAAACTAGCCATATATACCAGGTGGACAAAACGCCCCGCCATCCAATAACCGGGGAGCTGTTCACGGGTGCAGCAAAAAGGAGCGCCAGCATCTACACCTGACAGCAGACCAGACTTATGGGAGCAGGGGACCGACAACCCTTGAGATGCCTGCACTCTTCTAAGGGAGAAACCAGGAGAGACGTAACTGCATCATTCTGCATCTTGACCATGACTTCTGCGTCTGTTTCATTAGTTTCCATTCAAACTCTCCTGTTGATGCAGCGATAAAAAGCAACTGAAAGCCATGCTGTTAAGTGAGTTTTATTTTTATCATTAATTTTTAGCAAAGAAAGGGACAAAACGGTTGTGGTAAAGTGACTCCAGGCACAGCAGTATTTCCCAGTGAGGTAGTATTTTCTGTCTCGCGTAGTTCCAGGCTCCCTAGAGTGCCCTCAACTTCTGAGCATTGCCCTAAATACATGTCAGAAAATGATGTCAAGTTCCGACACGCTATATCCTTTCTTTTGTTTTCTTGCTGAGGAAAACAAATTCCTGGGCTTGGCTGGTGTGATCTCAGGAGATGAGATCAGCTATCGGCCCTCAGAATGAGACGGTTAAAAAAAAGGGAAAACGTAACTGATTCTAATGCGCACATTTGTTCCTGATTTGTTGATCACAGATTTGTTGGTGGTTCTTTCGCATTATGAAAATAAAAACAAAACATACTGCCGGCTTCCGCAATCCGTGATTCAGTCCAATATAAATACGTGACATAAAAGGGAGAGATCTCTTCGGTTCAGATGTGACTCATCTCTGTGGTCAGACATATCTTGAAATAATTTCTGCGGACGAATTGCAGTCATAACTAGTACTGATAATGGCTGTGGTATTTCATTTAGTTACTGTAAACTGGGCACGTGATCAGGGACAAATTTTACTACGTGTTGTTTTTGCTCAAGCTCAAGATAGCCATGTACACCTGCGCCCCCGCTAGTGTTGACATCCAGTTTCGATGTCGTAACAGCCACTTTCCTGCAAAACAGAGGGTCATATGGGCAGTGGAGGGGAGGGGGGCATGAATGAGTAGGAAGTGACCAACTTCCAGTTCCACGGTATTTTTTAATGGCTATCCTTTGAACAGAGGACTTTCCAAGAGTCTGAAATGTTCATCACGGACTGTCATCATAGGAAAACACAAACCTTTCAGTTTTATTCACTTGCTGATTCTATTAAGTTCCTTAAATTATAAATTAATGTACAGGAATCCCACTAGACAGGCAAACAGGGCAGTTTATGCATAATTCCCAAAAAGCTTTAGTTGTGCATCTTTCCTTTGCTTTGGAAACACAAGGGACTAATTCAACTGCATCTGAACGTCGATCCACCCACAAAATCCCACAGCACCGTGACAAACTGAATTGATGGCATCTTTGACCCCAGTTTCAACAGCGAACAAGGACTGTGCCTGAGACATAAAAACTTAGTGTGTTTACCATTCCGTCTTCATCGTAACCCAACAGTCAGTCCTTGCGGAACACCTTCTCGCGATGACATCACTAACTACTCCTTTCACACCTCACCGCTCTCCCGCCTTCAAACGTCAGTGGATTTTTTTGCATTTACATTTAATTACTTAGCTTTTCTCCAAAGCGATATACAATATTAAGCGACGTACAGTGAGTTACCCAGTGGCTGACATCGAAAAAGTGCTGCCATTCTCATTATTTATGTGTGTCAGTGTCTAGTTTGAATTTTTGTAGAGAATAGAAGATATTAGGAGATATTGATGATGGTCACAATATATAGTATAAAAAGAAGTCACAAATTTGAAATGATTGACGGGAAAGCAGGACAGAAGCTGACTTGTAGCATAACTTAGTGCACCCTGGGTAATGAAATGTCTCTATGAGGCTGCTATGAATGATGACCCTGGAGAGCAATGCTTTACTTGGGGAGAGAACTGGAGATGCAT
This sequence comes from Arapaima gigas, assembly GCA_900497675.1. Classification (NCBI taxonomy): domain Eukaryota; kingdom Metazoa; phylum Chordata; class Actinopteri; order Osteoglossiformes; family Osteoglossidae; genus Arapaima; species Arapaima gigas. The sequence continues at coordinate 243,266 of UFQX01000522.1, forward strand.
GAGACATGCCAGTACCTTGTAGCACAGTATGCAGAAGTGCAACTACTTTGTACTGGCCAACTTCAAGAACCCATTTATTCAGCAGGGCCATTTCTTCTTGTCCAATTCAGGGCAAGTACCTTGCTCAAGGTCCTACAGCAGGCGACAGGATTCAAACTTGAGTCCTCTGAGTGGAAGGAGGCAGTTGTAACCACGCCCCCTGTTGCCAACCCTCATCTGTTTTCTTAGCACCAGAAAATGTACTTGGTTTCACAAGTATGCCTTCACAGTGTTCTAGCTGACAGTCCTTATCGGTAATTGTTCAAACACCCCTGTTCAGAAAGTCATCCACATACAGTTTTTCTCCCCCTACAACCTGGGCAGAGTCATGTTGCAAAATCCCTACAAAATGGTTAAAACCATGCAAAGTAAAAAAAAGTAAACTGTAAATGAAATTTTTGCAGCATGTACAGCTTATTCCATTCAAGTAAATATTATTCCAACTGCAGCTGCCCTTAAAAAGTATCCGATGAATCTATCTTTAAAACAAAAACAAAGCAAACCATTCCCGGGTTGGGAATATGATTAAAAAACATCTGCTGTTCATGTGCAGTAATGCCATTATTTTTCTTTTCCTGGCAGGACATTTCAAGTCCCTTGCTTTTTTAATCGAATAACCTCAGACTGGCTGCAGACCCATGATGCCTCACTGCGGCCTCAGCCTCCTCAGTCAGAGGCCTATAATCTTTAGAATGGAAATGGCTTAAGTGGCTTCAGATGCCCTCTATGTACTGCTTCCTTTGCGTTTTGTCGTATGTAAATCTCGGCGGAAGGCAGGGCCAACATACAGAAGTGGGGGGCCTCCGTGGTGCCTGACGCACTGATTTTATCGGGGACGGGTGGAGCTCAGTTAAATAAATCGGAAGCAATTTACATTCGATGGCACAGAGGTGGGTTTTGGTGCAAGTCCCTCAAGCGTTGCGTCTTGCTGAATGATTAGGAGCAGCAGCTCTGATCAATAAGCTCAATCAAGCTGTAGCTCATTTTCCCATCCCGACCCAAGGGGTCTGCAGCCCTGGGTGTTTTCTATGCGTGACCTACAGAAGAGCATAAATTTGCTGCACCAACAGGGCCATCGACTGCCTGCACGTGTAATTCACAGAGAGGTACAGCGGGACATTACTGGATGGACTTTTATTGCAAGAGTCCAAAATCACTTTAGATGAACTGATGTAATGGCAGTTAGAGCAACGAAGGAGATCAATGCAATCTGAAATTAGAAGTCAAAGTGTGTTGAGCTGGCACAGACATACAAGTGCAACAGCATTCCTTATTGTCCAAATGATCACAACATCTCATCTAGCGTTACAGTTGGGTTGGGATCACCTCCCTTTCACAGATAATAGTAAAGTAAAATCTAAGCCCTAAGTCTTGTTCAGCTTTCATTTTATTGCCAATGTCTGGCTGCCAGTGCCCATATGTACTTAAAAAAAAATAAAATTGTTAAAAATGGATTAAAAGTCTATCATTTCTACAAACTGCCTGCTAAACAATCCCAGCTGTGCCATGTTCTTCAGCTTCTGGTCATTTTCACTGTTCTTTGTTTACTTTATCTTTTCTTTGTTGAAAAGGACTGTTGTATTTTATCAATAGGTTCATAATAGATATATCCCTTGATTTATTTATGGTTTAGGTAAAGCTTTATTAACCCTAACCTTAATCCTTTTAAAACAGATTTTTTTAACCTTTAAAACATTTAATTAACTTTGAAACACATTAAAGTGAAAACTAATTCAATATAAATGAAAATAAAAATACGTAGTCTCAGCAAAGTCACGTTCAGTGCTGATTGTTGACTGACTTATCTCATAAACCTGTACATTTGTCATTTTGCTGTTGATCACTGATGCTCACAAGAAACCAGACACGAGTTGGAAACGCTGAGGAAGGGAAACAAAACAAAGGAAATCCCACGTTCATATATTTACTGGTCAACTGTCAACTAAGAACAACTAACAGCTGAGCACGAAAATGCAGGTCAATTTCGTTCCAACGGTCAAACGCTTTTAGAAAAATATCAGGTAAAGAAAAACTCTGTGTCACTGAAAGATGTTTCTACCTTCAAAAGTTGCTTATGAGCTTCAGTGTTCATAACACTGTGACGTATGTCTGCCTGGCCTCAGCTGGAGCACCAAGGACAATGAGCAGGGCTCTATAAATATGCTGACCAAGCAGGACTTCCATTGCAGGACAGGAAGAGATTCACAGAGGAGTGTCTCCACACAAGGCCCACATGGAAAGGAAAGGAAACAGAAGATGGGGGTCAGTAACAATGTGTGTCAGTGAACTCCCTTTGTTGCTGCTCCCTTTCAGGACTGGGGAAACAAGCTGGCCTTCAGAAAAAAATAAATAAATAAATAAAATAAAAATAAAAAAACACATAATTCCTCTTTGTAGGAAACAATGGCTGTCCCTCAGTTTCTGACAGCATAGCAATTTGCCTAGACAGAAAATGAAGATAGCACTCAAAAGGGATTATTGTTTATCTCTTTGGCAGGTGTTCTTATTCACAACCAAATTACTGCAAGACTTAAGACGACAATTTATTCAACTGGATATTTAACACAGCAATTGTGACCCCCCCCGTCACACACATTTGTCTGTCGTTTCCTTTTTTCCTTTTACCGCTGTTCTACCTGCTGCCGGGGTACTAAACTATATTTCTACACTGGTTTAAAGAAGTTCAAGTAAGCCTGAGCAACCAGCATCAAAGTCCCTTTCCTCTTAGCATTTCTTTTTTTTCCTTTCCAGTTGTATTTGTTTTGTGCCTGTAAGTCTCTTCCTGCCTTTGTTTTTAAGCAGCTGACCTTATGGGCCTTTTTATTAGTTATTTTCACAGTGTCAGCTTCTGGAAGCATCATAGTGACACCTTAGCTTCATAGGCTGTAGGTGTGGTGTAACGTGCACTTGCGGACTATACTGACTTGCATGCTGGTGCAAAACCTGCAGGCCCACCAATTTGCGCCTCATGCCAGCCAGACCTCAGTGTTTCAGGATGCTGGCAGTATTTTCATTTGTGAGTCTCATTTTTAAAATGTACTGCTGAGGTTTCTGCTGTCAAGAAAGATTGGTGTCTAACAATGATTTCGTAATGTGTCACATAGCGCACAATTTCAATACAGAAATATAGCTAGGAAAAATATAAAAGTTTCACGCATCTTACGCTGAAGATTCCACTGCTGACGAACCAGAGAGTCATACTGTGCTTCTGCTTTGACAGGAGGTCGATGTGGATGGCTAACATACTATAGTATTTTCCAGTGAGAGTTTAGGATATCCTGCACTGGATGACTCTTGTGGGAAAGTAGAAAGATGTTTCCTTCTTCAACTGTAAATGTTTCCAGAAAGACAAGCGCAACATTTCTTTGTAATTTGGCACAACAGTGCACACCAGTTAGAAGGCCAGTGTATTGTTTCCCACTGCAGTCATTTAGGGCTCCTCCCAGGAACACTGTGCCTGTTGAGATCATTTCTGGATCTCTGCACGTTCTTTCAGGGGGACCAGGGGCGAGATCCCAACTGGAGTAGATGTTATCTTTACATCCCATAATTTATCTCCAGGCAACAGCACTCTGGCCGTGTTTTAACACTGGAGGCTCCCTGGGGAGCTCCTTGGCTGGGATGAATAGGCCTGTCACCATGGGGGCATTACAGGCTTGGTGTCCTCTGATTGGCTGGATCTAATGGTCGGGTGTGAGGGGAACATGAAATTTTAATATGGCACACAGGCCCGTGTCAGCATGGGGTTGAAACTGGCCCCATCTCACACTGGGCATCACTTACACCATAATCCACTGGTGTCCCTAGGTTGACACCATACAAACTGAGTTGAAGGTATCGGGTGGGGTTCTCACAGCCCTCTCGTTGCCTGGACTCGCAGAAGACACACACATGGGGTGCGTGCTGGAGCTTCACGGTCTCAAAGGATCTTCTGGAAGGTATGTGTGGGGAAGAAAGCCTGCACGAATGGCTGGAGCCTCACTCTTCAACAGCTGCACTTTTGTGGAGATACCAACCCTTGGGAGCATCGGTGAAATATCTTGCAAGAGAAAAGGTTTCCTACATGTGGCGCCTGGCCAATCCTGTGATCAGTACAAATTCCAGCTCAATTTGCGATATGACAGCATTTTAAAGAAGCCAAAAGTAAAATCATACTTTTGTTATTAATATTACATATCATGCAGGTGTTGTCACTGTTGTGCATAATAATACTCGTTGTTTTGGTTTTCAAGTTAATTTTAGGCTTAGGAAATCCCATTAAGGAAGGGATAGATGCAGTATACCTATGTACACACACACACACACACACACACACACACACACGCACACACACACACACACACTCTCTACGGATATCAAGGCTACATTTTAGCATTTGGAGTAATACAACAGTAAAGCAATGAGCCCCTCTACTCCAGGTGTTAAACTGCTTCACAGCAGTTCCATAATTTCCTTTTTTATATCATATGACACTTTTTAGGAAGCTATTGTTTTTTCAGCGTGATGCTGTGAGCTTTTGTGTTCCTCACGGTAACCTGACACTCCTGAGATTCATTTTCCAGCATGTCAGCTGATGTCACAGTCTTTTTCTTTCTAAAAACAAGAGGGCTTTCCAGACGGGAAAAGGGGAAAACGTAAACGGAAACGGCTGCTGCGTTCAGTATGTGATAATGGTCCATCTTCGGGTGCTTTACAGCCCAGCAGGTCTGAGAGATTTTCCTGTTGTGGGGAACCTCGGGTCCAAAGGTGTGGTCAGAAGGGAAGAAAGACTCTGTCAGCGAGTAAAGAATACAGCCAGGCCTCGCATAACTATCAGTGGACAGTTATTGACGTTGGGGGAACTGACCTGGTCATATGACATTTTGTGCATGAGTTGATCACGTGTTCTTGCTTCCCCTGTAAGAAGCAATGTTACAGCTGAATGAATATTTGTCTGTTTTTTTAATAATACTGGAAATGGATGAATGAGTAAAATGCAGCTAATAAAAGTGCATTAGTGCAAGTTATCATTATCATTAAATTATCATAAAAGTTCAAGTTATCATTACATCTGAATCGGAATGATCTATTCGCATGTCTTCTTTAAAGAGGCCCAAAAGCCTTTTTTTCCTTTCCATGACAATTTATTTTTTCCAAATCAATGTGCTTTTCTTCATCTGCAATGGAAAGAACACCTTGACATTCCAGAAACGTTAGAAAGTGAAAAATGAGCAAAATGAAAGTCACTGACTGATGAGGAACACTTGTGCAGATGGTAATGATAAGACTTATTGAAATTTGTACTTTGTACGTTTTTTGTATGGCATAAGGTAGGTTGGTAGATAGATAGATAGATAGATAGATAGATAGATAGATAGATAGATAGATAGATAGATAGATTACACTGTATTACGACATTCAGAAATGTTTTCACTAATATTGTGAGGAAATTATGGAAGTTCTTGACTGTGGGCATCTACATTGCAGCGAAGGATATTTTTTGTACATCAGACAGCAAAACAGCCAAAACTAGCAGTCTGCTTTCCAGATAATGAATGTGACTGGACCTGGAGTGTCACGCACAGCATTACAACATCTCCGTGGTATGACTGACAGAATGATTACGAAAGCATATCAAAACACAGTTGTTTTGAGATTATCAACGCCATTTGGGGCCTGGAAATTCTGGAAAGTTGGACAAACTGCGACCTTTGCCAGGTCTGGACAGGAAGCACGTTCAGTGTCATTTCCCATCATCCCTTTGGAGCGCTCTGCAACATGGGTGGATGGAAACGCAGGACAGCACAGACTACAACAGTTTAACTTCCCCTGTCGTGGGGGGGAGGGGTGTCTTGAAGCTACAGGACTCCCCCTGTAGCTTCAAGACTCACACACACTTATCAGCCTCACATTGTCCCACTGACCCGTAAAACAGCCCTGATCCGTGTAGTGTGTCACACACCTTATCGCTGACAGAGTGAAGTGGCCTCAGGTGACAGTGACCCTCGGTGGTGTTTCCACGGGAGTGTCCTGCCTGTCTCTGTCTATCAGTTAATCTTGGCCACACATGTTACCTATAACTACACAGCTGTTACCCGGATGGCTGTAAAAGCAGATGCAAATAAGAATGTTGACAAAATATATCAGTAACTCAGAATTGTTTTACTTTTTTATTTGTTCATCCGGTGCTTTTCTCTAAAGCGACTTACAATTTTCAGCTGTAATTTACCAGTTTATACACCTGGGCAATGGGAGAAAGGTGAAATATTGCAGTAACATGAACCCAATGTGCACTGCTGGATCACCTAAGGACATAAGTGGACGTAACGGCTGTAAATACCAGTGGACCACACCGGGAGCCAGATGTGATAGTGTGTTCTGACCTGGGGCTCGTATCGAGCCTTTGCTCTGTAAATCAGCACAAAGCCTGGCCAAGTGTCTGTCCTGTTAAATCGGCTCACAGTATCGCTTTATGATAATGAAGCCGCCAGTGGCCGGTGCCCACCCCCCTCCCCCCTCAGTCCCATCTTATTTATGATCCTTCCTCCACCTCATACACTTAGAGGTGCTTGCTGCCTTTCCTCTCTCTGGTGGGCCCACAGTACCACAACACAGCGATGCAAAGTGATTCACACCAATTCAGTGATTTGTTTATTGTATTTATCCTTATTCTGTACACACACACACACACACACACACACACACACACACGCACGCACACACACTCTTAAAAAGAACAATATCAGCAATTTACTGTCCCCAACTCACCTGAAACACTTAGGGTTAGGGTGTGAAAGCAGCAGATACATATTTATTTATTTATAATTTACTTATTTGCTTATTTAAGTAACAACCACTGCGGTTGGTATTTCATGAGAAGTACTGTGGCGTTTTACAGAGTTTTGATTTATTCTGGTCCAGTCCAGTGCATGATGACAGTCACTGGGCCACTGGTGTCCCTGTTTCACAGCCATTCTTCCCAGGAACCTGAGGCCTCGCAAGGCAGTGGTTTTGCACTTTTGGTGCAAACAGTCCCTTGGATATGACTCACTTTTCCCCCAAGGCAGTTACTTGCTATCACTGCTCACTTGTTTTTTTCAGACAGGAAATTAGTCCCTTTAGATTATTCATGACATAAAAATTTTGTAAGATATCGTTTTCATTAGAACTTCAGATTTGCAAGCTTTTAAATTTTGGATTTTTAGAGTTTGGAGCTTTTTTATGATAATCCACACTTTTAAAATGATTGGTTTTCATGAAATTTGACTGTAAAGCTGCATTTTTTTCTCTGGTATTATATATGACTCTTACATATATGACATATGACTCATAGGAAAACTTAGGACGCAGACGCTATATTATCACAGAACCTGTATTATAGATAGTGCTGTTTTGCTTGTTCACTTTATTCAAGGTGCTGCAATAGTAATACAATAAGTATTTCATTTAACAGGCCCAGATTTAACAGGCTTTTTAAGAAAAATTCTATGAAAAAATTTTATTCAGTGGCTCATATGCCAGTACTTCCCCAGTATTTTTTGTATGGTATGTCAGTTCTTTGGAACTTTCCAGTAACAGACTAGCTAATGTTTTAAAATATGCTTAATAATCATTTATCAATTAACTGATTTTTGATTTCAAGGAAGAGTCGGACTAGATTTCAGATTTATTCCCTTCCACCAAACAGTCCATTAAATCGAGGAAATGTGAAAGAAAGTTACATAACTGCTCAGAGGTTTGGTACAAGGTGCACAGTTGAAAAGTGTGCATTGTACCCTTGGGAAATGCCCACAACTAGTTGTAAGTAGGAAAACTTAGATTTCATATCATTTTTTTCAAATGATTTTTGCAAGGAAGGATTTATACCTACCATTAGATACATAGGATTCTACTCTAACCTGGTTAGAATGCCCTTGAAGGAATAAAATTGTTCTCAAAATATGCTAAGTAGCCGAGAAGCGGGAACCGCAGCCTGCGTGTCGACAGAGGCAGAGAGTCTGCTATCGGACTGACCTCGAAACCAGCCGCTAACAGTTTGTTACTCTCTTGGAAATATTTGCTGCTTAAGATACTATGTTTTAAATCAAATTTCCACGCGGCTTCGCCTGTTCACCGTGTGACTCTACAGCGAAGTGAGTTTTCATCAAGCGCCCGTGAGTTATTTTCTTATTTCCTGCAGAGGCCTCCTGTACTACTCACCCCAGTTTGTCCAGTTAACCCTGCAGAGGACATGCGGTCAGACCAACACAGGACAAAATACATAAATTGTATTGTTCTGCAAATGGTATTTAAATCCTCATGTTCCAAAGTAGATATTTATCTACTGGCCATGCAGTGAGACCTGGCAGAATATTCAAGCTGCCCACAGTCTTAGCCAATATAATCACCACTATATTGCCATTTTCACATTCATTCTTCAGTTTTTGTCAGCATTAATATTATATAGATGATGGGAAGAATACATAATGAATGCATTATTATCATCAACTGGTATTTCATAACTTTGTCAAATGACACTAACAGTGTTGCTCATCTGTGCAGTAGAATATTAGTACTATTGTAATTCAGGATAAGGACACTGATCAAGGGCTATAGAGCAGGAGCTGGATTTGAACCAGGGCTCTTCAGACTTCAACAATATGACCCTAAGTACTATAATAACTGTCAGTCCCACATGGCAATATCATTATGAGATTCATTGTTCAGTTTATAGAGGTGTAAACTACATACATGATGGAATGGAGGTGTTAACTAACTGCCACGACTAAAGAAAAGTTATGTTCAAATACAGTTGCCAGTGTAGTGGTTGGGACTGCTGTCAAATACTCAACGGACTCAGGTTTGAATCACTTCTCCTGCTGTAGTGCCCTTGAGCCAGGTGCTTACCCTGAACTTACTTACAGTAAAAAAATTACCCAGCTAAGGATCATTGTACACATGGCGCTAAATACACGGTTCAGTGGAAAAACATGTTGGCATTTCAAGAAAAAGAACTGTTTAACAGTTCAAGGAAATATAGCTGGTTGACAGCAAACACCAATGTTTATAAAATTCTATTGTCTTTTTGTTTGAAATGTAAACAGTGGAACTTTCAGATTGTTCTCAGAATCCTGAGAAGAATCGTATGCAGGTTGTTTCAATTGGGTGGAAAGAATAAACCAGAAAAAAACTAAATGCTGAACCTCATTTTCTAGAAACAACTTTTGTAAAAAACAAGGTAAACGGCTCTTTCAGAGGGGTTCTTGTACCTTTTTAATTGGTTATTAAGAAACTAAATGTACATCCATTTGCAAGATTACACAAATAGGATTCACATCGATTATTTTGGGTTTTACAAGATCAAAAATCTGACAATTATATAGAATTATTAAAATATATAATAAATATATAATGTATAATCAATATACAGTGGTATTTTTACTGAATATGTAAGAAACAAATTATATATAAATACATTTAGTTGGTATAAAAACTATAATTTCCAGGACTCAAATCTGTCAATGTTTTTGCTACTTATCCTATGACAAAGGTTACACTGGTAACGCTGAGATTTTCAATTATTATTAGTAGTTATCACACTCAGAACATTAGATAAAGTGAAATATTTGCCATCAGATCACCACAATATTGCACAAGCCTGTGTTCAATTATGCTGATAAAAGTATGTAAGACAATATATTTTAATGGGACACAGCATGTGGTTCAATCTGAATTAAATTGAAAAAGACTAGTGCCATCTTCTGTTGATTAAAATGCAGTACAGCACTAATATCCACATATTCATTCATTCTCAATAAAAAATTAAGGAAAACTTTAAATTTTAGATCATGATAAAAAAACATAACAAATGTAAGCAGTAGAAACAATTCTTTAATAAGAATGTATCAGTCTAGCAGACAGTAAAATAAAAACTTTAATTTCAACAATCTCTAAGCTGACCACATTTTGATATTATACAAATAATATCATTTTAAATCATTTATAAATGAATTATTTTAAGACCCCGTTTTGATGCATCAGAAACTCTACAGTATATTTCCATAAATCACTGCATCTCACAGATCTGTCTTTTGTCCCATCTGTGGGGTGTGTTTCGGTGCGACTTCCCGGATGAGGTTGACAAAATCTGTTTTCTCGAAGCAGGCCCTGCACACCTCGCCCCAGGAGCTCAGGATGCGTTTCAGCTCTGCCACCCTCAGCTTGGACAGGCTCTCCTTGCTGAAGTCCACCATGTCCTTCTCTGGAACACGGAAGCAGCAATTTGTTCAGATGATCTTTCATATGCAATGAAGATCACTATGAAAGTCAGCTGCGGGTGGAGTACCATATCTGAGCTCGCATATCTGGCCATCCCTCTTGTGCAGCCTCTCGCAGATTTTTTCCACCGGCAGATGGAAACTCATGGGACGCGTCACCTCCCCTGTTATCTTGATGGCAGCATCACTGGTGGCTCCCAGATAGTAACACTGGAACACAACCGGAGTCAGAGACTCCAAAGTGAGCCACACCCTTGCGTTCAACAGCCTCCTCTTTCTATCACAACATCTCATTTCCCACTGATTTGTCCAAGTGATGCAGTTGCTTCCTCCAGTTAGAGGATGTTTGCTTTGTAATTAAATAATATTTATTTCTGTAACCAGGTAACAGAGAATACCAGCTCCCTGCCCACTGAAAAATTATAAGTACTAAACAAATTCAGTGATTATATCAGTCCGGTTCAAAATTAACTCCTTAGGGTGTGATTCAGCTCTCAGAGTAGATATATCACAGCAATTTTGCTTTGCAAAAGGCACCGTTGGTCGGTACGGTAGTAGAGAGGGTGGTGTTGTTGCTTCACAAATTCTGGGGTGTCGGTTTAGACGTAAGTTCAGATCAGACTCAGTCTGTTTGAGGTTTGCAATCCATTCTGGATTCTTTCCACAGTCCAAAGATATATGTTGCAGGTGAAATAGCGACTCTACCCAGCCTTATACGCTGTACTTCCAGGTCATCGGGACCCTCACTAAGCAAATGGTGTTTAATGTATGTGTGTATCTGTGCATGTATGTATGGATGATAAAATGAGGTTGATTTCAGTCTGAGCCCGGGGATTGGTCCTCACCAGCCTGTTCTCCTTCCCGCTGGCCTGTGCACACGCCCTCAGGAGCCCGTCCTCCACCCTCGCTGCAGTCAGTTCTGCATACTGGGACCTCAGGCCCTCATACAGCCTGCCTAGAAATCCTACGCACACTGCCATAAAAGTGCCTTCAGTGATGACCAGGTACACCATCTAATGGCCTTGTGACTGAACACATGCAATATCTTAGTGGGATTAACATCAGTTGCAAAATACAACCAATTTTAGCCGCAATATCAAGGTAAAGATTTGGGTGGTCTGCACGAATGCGGGTTTTTCATTCCGACACTTGGATTACTTGGTCCAATTAGTAGTTATTAGTAACATTCATGTTAACTGAGTCTGTGGAAAAGAGAGTTTTAACTATTTATTGGGAAGTGCCATATACACAGTATTTAACATGCAACTGGCAGAAAAAAAAAAAAAAAACTTGATCTATTTATTCTAGTGACTTTAATTTGGTTGCCATGGTGCACACAACTTTGTTGAAAGACCTAACAGTCACTGTAAGGACAAACACTGAGGTTTAAACATTTCGTTGATAAACAGACATACAATAAAACCATTGCTAGTTTATGGTGTATTATTTATTGAGCAAGCAAACATTTTGACTTCAAGCTTCATTTACCTTTTTTCCTTTATATAGCAGTATCAGTAGGAACAGTTGACATGCACGTGATTTTTTATTTGGTAACTGTGAGAAATATATGTTGCTGATGTGTTCCAGGCAGGGCAGGTTTGAGGCAGCGCTGCATCTCCAGGCACATGCACGATTATGCGTATTTTCCATATTTAAACCGCATTGCCAACACCGAGCAAGCGGCTATTTTTTCACACTGCAGTCCTGGCCACCCTACCTTCACAGTCGCCTGCGCTACAGAGCTCAACCACGACACAAAGAAATACGAAAACTGCCACAAGGTTCGCAGACGCCATAATAATAACAACTTTCCAGTTGTTAAAACTTCCATACAGGACCTTCGCGTACAGTATGCAAATCACGGTCCTCCGCGTGTTTCATTGGCTCCCTCGTGTCTTTTCCCCTTAGAAACAAATCACTCTTGTCAAAACCGATTGGACACGTTCTTTTATCTCTTTTTTATTGGTTAATACTGAAAGCAATCAAACTTTGCGCATTTTTATTGGTTGAAACGTGGATTTTAATTCGTCACAGTAAAGGAAGTTCGTCAAGCCGGTTTCCGGTTCGATGTCATGCAAGTCTGGCCGGTATGGCTGCGATAGGGGTGCATTTCGGCTACACGTGTGCGTGTGTGGCTGTTTTTAAGGTGAGTTTTTTTTGTTTTTTATTTTTTATTTTCTATTTTTAAATAACAAAAACTCCCCTTTAGCACAGTGCTTTAGCTTAGTTCAGTTACGCGTGGAAGCGCGACTTCATGCATTTGCTTCACCGGGTGTGTTTTTTAGTAGCTGGATGGGTTGCCTAGGAATGGCAATTCTTTCACGTTGTGTTAAATGATTAATCTGGTTTAGTAGCAGTGTAACTAGCAATGGAGTAATTTTTAACATTTTTTTTTTTGTTTACTGAAGGATGGAAGAGCGGACGTTGTCGCAAATGATGCAGGTGATCGAGTGACTCCTGCAGTGGTGGCCTACAGAGACACTGAACAGGTTGTTACTATTATTATTTTTATTGTTAGTGTTATATACTTAGCTGACACTTCAATGAAAACGCCAGTATTTGAACATTTTTGTAGCAGCATTCAATTATTTTGTGTAGTAGGTAAGTGTTTTTCCATTACAGCAGTTATGTGAAATGCTTGAAAGGTATTACAGGAGTTTAATTTGAACCACCAGCTTTCGGGATACAAGGCCTATTGGTTCAGATACTGTATTTCATAGTTAAAGTGTTGTGCTGTAGCTATTTGTATTCATACAGTGATGTGAAAAAATGGCACCCTTTTCAGTTCAGCAGTTTTGTTTGTTAGGGCATAAATAACAATCAAGTCATTACATGTTTTTATAACTAGAAGTTTGTTTAGGTCTGCATAGGTGTGCCTGAGCAAACCTCAGGATTTCTGGAACAATGTCCTTTGTAGAGATGAGACCAACGTGAAGATTTCTGGTCATAATGCACATCATTTTAGATGAAAACCAAACACAGTATCACCATAAACACTTCCCTCCAGTCATCAAGCACAGTGATGGAGGGGCGATGAGTTGGGGTTGTTTTGCAGCTACAGGACCTGGACACCTTGTGGTAGTGGATGAACAATGAACTATGAACTGTTCTTTATTCCAGAGTATTCTGGAGGCAAATATGAGGACATTTTCTCAGACAGCTAAAGCTTGGCCAAAATTTGCTTGTGCAGCAGGGGACAGTGATCTACTAACTAATTGGCTGGAAAAGAATCATGGTGTTGGAATGGCAACTCTTGAGATGCTGTGGTGGTACCTTAAGAGAGCTGTATATGAAAGATTTCTCTCAAACATCAGTGAGCTGAAGTAAAGCTGCAAAGAAGAGTTTGGCCAAAATTTCTCCAAAACAATATGAGAAATTGATAGTCATACAGAAAATGTCTACTTCAAATAGTTGCTTTTAAAGGTGTTGCTGCACGCTGACAGGAGGGAAGGGGGTGGTGTACGGAAGAAACAGCACAAAGAACACCCAGTCTCCGTAAGGGAGGAGCCAGAGTGTGTAGCACAAACAGCAAAGAGATGCGAAGAGAATGAGGATTATGACGTTCAAAGCCTACTGTGCTACATTCATAAGCGGTATAAAGTTATAGCATGGTTACTGTAACAAAACAGTGGGGTGTTACTGTATTCAAAGATAGTGGTTAGGTTACAGGTACCATGTTGTTATTTTTCCATGTACCTTTTTATGTCACCGTGTCCACTTTATGTATGTTAACGGTCATGGTTATTTCTCAGATTGTTGGAATAGCAGCCAAGCAAGGCAGAATAAGGAATGCTGCCAACACCGTGGTCAAAGTGAAGCAAGTTTTGGGAAGAAGGTGACTATAACATTTAATCCTTTTCATATGCGGTCAGGGAGATTTGTACAGTCAAAAATGTGTTTAATGAAATGAAATTGTAGCTGTATACCAGTGGTCTTCTGACTTAATATTTTCTCCTCAGTTTTGAGGATCCAGAAGCACAGGCACACAAAGCTGAGAGCAAATGTGCGGTAAGCACAGCAAACTTTAAAATACTTAGTGAGTTTTGCCTGCAGGTGGGACAGCAAGTTAATGAGGTGGTGAATGGATGTTTCTGTGCTGTCTTCAAGGTTGTCAACAAGGGAGGCAAGCTGAGATATGAGATTGACACCGGAGAAGTCACCAAATTCGTGTCACCAGAAGAAGTGGCTAAATTAGTCTTTCACAAAATGAAAGGTAAGTGCTGTATTGCAAGAAAAAAATGAGTTCTATACGTTGAGACATTTACAAGTACATTCTTGTATAGTGAATGTATAACTCCTAATGAAAACAGATGTTTGTGAGAGAAGCATCCTCTATATACACACACACACACACCCACAGCTTTTTCTTTGCATCTCAGTTGTGTAATAGTTATTGTGCCTGCTTGCAGGCTTATCCTGAAAGCATAGGACATGAGGCAGGAAATACCTTGGACGAGACACCAGTCATATACTTGCACATATTCACCTGAATAGCAATTTAGAGAAGCTAGTTTGCATCTTTGGACTGTGGGAGAAGCTCACACAAGCACAGAAAGAACATGCAATCTCTACATAAACTGAGCTGGATTTGCATTGATGACTGAATGCACATCCCAGATAAATAAGGGAAATGAGACTGAAGAAGGAGCACATGGATGTTTTATGAATAAGCAGTTTTCAACATCTGGGTCTTAAGCCTGAGTTTAACAGAACTGCAGCTCAGTAATGCTTTTTTGCTTTTCTCAGTTCTTTCTATCTTATTCTCTTGTCTTCTTGTTAACCTTCCGTTAAAGAAACGGCTCAGTCAGCTTTGGGATCCGATGCAAATGACGCTGTCATTACCGTGCCTTTTGAATTTGGAGACATGCAGAAAAATGCCCTGCGGTAAGATGACTGCACATGTATCTCAGGAGGATGTTGTTATATTAATTGCATGTGTTGTAGCTGTCCATACAGAGATAAGAACACAAGTTTGCTCTCCTTGCAGACAAGCAGCAGAGGAAGCTGGTTTCAATGTGCTGAGGCTGATTCACGAGCCTTCTGCCGCTGTCCTTGCCTACGGCATCGGCCAGGACTCGCCCACTGGAAAGAGGTAATCGTTACTAATTGTCTCTTTTCACTTGGGCAGCACATACTGTGTTACTTAAAGCAAATTTTTTGAAGTTGAAGAAGTTGAGCCCAAGTTCAAATACTACCTCCTGGCGTAGAGCCCTTGAGCACGTTACTTACTGAAAAGCATCAGATGGATGAATAAATGTAATGATGTAATAATTTAATTTGCCCAGTAGCTGATTTTATTAAAGCAGCGGTTGACTGTGATGGAACTGTGATAACACTGCGCTGTTGTTTAACTCCACAGCCACGTGCTGGTGTACAAACTGGGAGGGACATCCCTGACAGTGACGGTCATGGAGGTGAACAGTGGGATGTACAGAGTGCTGGCCACTCACACGGACCACAGCACAGGGGGTGAGAACTTCACCCAGGCCCTGGCCCAGCACCTTGCAGCAGAATTTAAAAAGTAAGCTACGTTTATGTAATGGATGGGTGTAAAATCTGTAGGTTGTCAAATTACATCCTAACAGTGGTCATTCTGTAGTGTCCTTGACCAGAGTACTGCATTTTTTTTTTTTTTTCCCAGTAATAGCGTATGTTGCTTCAGAGCATAAAATTAGAATCGGCAGGAAATGATTATTACTGTCTGTCTGACCACAGGTCTTTCAAGTATGATGTGACTGGAAATCCCAGAGCCATGATGAAGCTGATGAACAGCGCAGACGTCGCCAAGCACACGCTATCCACGCTAGGCAGCTCCAATTGCTTTGTGGACTCTCTGTACGAAGGGATGGATTTCGACTGCAATGTGTCCAGGTCTGTGGATCTTCTAGAGGGCACTGTGCAAAAGTTTGCTCTAGGCTACGAAACTGCTCCTGGATGGAATACCAGTCTAGTGCAGGGTAAACGCACACACCCATGAACACGAAATGGGAAGTTTAGTGACCATTTAACCTGAAACACATGTCTTTGGACTGTGGGAGGAAACCAGAGCGCCTGGCGGAAACCCACGCAGACACAGAAAATATGCAAGCTCCTCGTGCATAAAGCTGGATTCTAAGTCACCTTGCTGCCCTGCAGGAAACCGTGGTAATCCAAATGTTTAATTACTTGTTTATTTTTAGGGCAAGATTTGAGCTTCTCTGCTCCCCCCTTTTCAATAAGAGCATTCAGCCAATCAAAAGTCTCTTGGATCAAGTCGGCCTTTCGACAAGTGACATCAACAAGGTGTGGGTGAGATCAGCATAGATTTTACATAGCAAATTGAATACAAGAGGCAGGAACTCAACGGTTATGTCTGGATGTGTCAGGTGGTGCTGTGCGGAGGCTCTGCACGGATCCCCAAGCTTCAGCAGATGATCCGAGAAATCTTCCCTGACGTGGAGCTTCTCAATTCCATCCCCACGGACGAGGTCATCCCTGTGGGTGCCGCCATCGAGGCAGGCATCTTAGTGGGCAGGGACAGCTTCTCATTGGATGAAGACTCCATCACGGTGGACTGCTGTGCCAAGGACATCTTGGTTAAGGTAAGAGGGTCATAGGTGGTTATGGGAATGTCATGGATCATAGGTTGCACACATCATACAGCCTTTTGTATATCCTTGTCCCATAAGGCCTTTAACCGCAGTCTGTTTAGTCTTTTAGTCCTTTTGTGGGTTTAGTCAAAGTGTTGCTCTTTGGCACTGTGGCCATGATCTTTCTCAGTATGAGACTGCTGAATGTATGGTTCATTTCACCAGCAAAGCCATGTGAAAAGGACCTGATCTGTTTGTAATTTGACTGGTGATACTTTATGTCCTCTCCAGGAAGCAGATGAGTCAGGAGAAGATGTGTACACCGTGCTGTTCCCCCTGGGCACCCCCCTCCCTGCCCGGAGGCAACACACCCTTCAGGCCCCAGGAAGCCTCACCTCCCTCTGTCTGGAGCTGTACCAGTGCAGTGGCCGCAGCTGCATCCCTCAGGAGAAGGTGGCTGATGTAAGGTTTTCCTTGACTCTTTCCATGTGTTAAGGGTAGAAATTCCAGACAGGGAGTTATTACAGATCTGGTGTGTGATTTTTGTTTCTTTCTCTTTCTGCTGTGCATTTGTTAGATTGTGTTGAGGAACTTGGATCCAGTAGAAGAAATTCGGGACATAGTTACTGTTGCTACAATGAAAAGGTGCAGTTTGGTTGCATTATTTCATATTTTTGTACTTTACCTGTATGTGACCTTGTAACAATTTGTGGGCCTTCAGCTTGGATTTTTAAAGGTGTCCGGAGCAATTCTGACTTAGTTTTGAGTTAGTTTTTTTTTTTTTTTTTTTTTTTTAAGTTTGGCCAAGGATTTTGCAAAGTTTGGTGGGTAAAAGTCAGTTAAGTTTTTGTGGCTTGGGTGCCCATTTATTTTTCTCTTTCAAATGAATGAAAATATTCATTTTACAAGAACTCTGTTTACAACCAGCGCTTCACTATAAGAGCAAAACCTACGTATTTGTGCATTCTTTGAATACCAAGATGTGCTTCTAACATTCATTACATCCTTTGCAGGGACGGATCTTTGCACGTAACTTGCGTGGAACAGCGAAGCAACAAGTCAGAAGCAGTCACCATTGCAGCCGTGTCATAAGCAGAATTAGTTTCTTACCCAGTCCAGCTTCATATGACCTGAAAACGTTCCCTGAAAGTGTTTCTGTTAACAACTGTGGACAGAAGGGTATGTCCATAATTTCCTATGCTCTTAGAATAATAACTGTATTTAAGAAGTGTAATAAATATTCACATTTTTCACAAATTTGCATGCATTTTTTCACTAGCTGGTTGGTGAAGAGTAACTTCATGTGGCTATATCTAAATAGTTTGTGTTCTCACTTCACTCCAATTTACAAGTGACAAACTTTTTCAGTTACAAGTTTTGTTAAGAAGTGTATACTTAATTGTATCTCAGCAATGAGGTATTCAGGTAACATTTTTTATTAGTTTCAAGTTACTTTAAAATAAAACTAAAAATACTGGAAATGTTCATCCCCATTTGTTTACCCTTTTTTTTTTTTTTTTTAAAATCCCATAAATATACAGTATCTCTCGTCATTAAGAAGTAGTACGACTTTGTCTTGTTACTTGCCATGACAGCAGGAGTCCTGAGGGTGAATGAAGGTGGTCCTATGCTCCTTTTCTGCTGGGATGCATTTTACTGACCTCTAGTGACTCAACACGTTGCTCTGCTGCAAACTAAACTTAACAGAAGCTAAATAAATAAAGTAAAATAAAATATTTGGAAAATTAGTTTAACAGTTTATAACCTAATTAAATAGTAGTAATTTTATGCAGTTATTCTAAGGTCTTTTGGGCTGGTGATCACGTGTGGGTTCTTCTTGCATAATGACATTTTCTAAACTTTGGTATCAGGTGGTTTGGCTTCAGAATATTGTCTATAATTCCATATTCTTTTTTTAGTTTGTGATACGCTATCCATCAACACAATCCCCCTACAACTGTTGGTTTGTTGGCGGTCAGAAAACAGGCGCAAGAGCAACATCTGTGGCCTCATTTCCCCCTGGGTGCAGAGAACCAAATGCAGGAATCTTTTTTTTTTTTTTTTGACAAGTCAGTTATATTACCAAAAAAAAGCAGGAACACCTGTGTCAGTGACAAAACAGATGTAGCTAGTAGGTCTAAAAAGATGTCTGTTGTGATTTTGAATAAGTACTGAAGAGGAACACTGAAGGATGAGTGATGAAAAGTGGAGTAACACAATGAAACATTGAATTTAATATTTAATGTCATAGAAGAAATGTTTGCTGTTTTAAATTAAGTAAAAAAAATTTTTTTTTTTTTTTTGAAATGACAGGAGGTAGGCTAAACATGGAATGTGAAAGCAGCAACATAAATGTGCAATTTGTGCAAGGTACAGCAATTGGAGAAAATGTCCATGCAGATCTGCTCAACTTTTTTGTCATTTCTCCACCCATCGAAACAAAGTTTGAGCCCCCAACACATTCTTTTGCATTTAGTTCATTTTTGTCATTTTTCAAACTCATATTCCACGTATAAGAGAAATTCTCCCAGGCAGAACCGAGCCAAACTGAATCTGTTCACGCTGTTCCCTGACTGCTCCAATTGATGACCAAATCTTCTCCAGCAGCCAGCTTCTTGTACATCTCCTTCAGGTCTTCCAGCTGAGGGATCTGTGATTCAGGTGTTGGAGGTATGTCAAAGTCAGAAGAAACCTGAGATTCAGACTTTTCCTCTGAAGCTGTCTTTTGTGCAACATGGACCTTATCATTTTGCTCACATAATCCCTCATTGAGCAGAGGGAGCCTTTCCACATTCCCCATCTCTACAAGGATTCCTCTAGATCTTGGATTCTCTGCATTTGTGTATGTTTTCCTCAGCTGCTCTGTTGTCCTCTCCTCCATGGGAAGGATGAGGGTGTCCAACTGGCTGTCTATGGAAGGATCTGAGATATTGGTAGACTGGGATGACACGTGTGTGGAGTCATCCGATTCAGTGAACAGCGTCAGGGATTGTGAGCGTTCCTGCTTTCGGCCCTGGCTGTCCTCAAACTCAAGGCTTTCATCAGTCGACGGTGGGTCAGCGTTGAAGAACGACTCCCATTTTGGAAGACTTGATTCTGTCTGGACAATACGTGTGCCATTCTGCTCCTTGCAGCTGTTAGCAGTCTGACCGGCTGTGGTTCTGTAGCTGAACTTTCCCATAGGCGGAAGCTCATCTTCGTCGTTCTCTTCTTCGTCGTCCTCATCATCGTTAGATTCGGTGCACTCCATGTAGTTCTCCTTCAGCTGTTCAAGGTCCTGTTCAGGCTCGTGCTCCTCACCATTGCATGTGGACGCTGTGGTTGTCTCTGAGGCTGGGAGCCTGAGGTCGTCAGTCTTCTTACCACGTGCTTTCCTTCTACAGGGGGTCAAATCCACTTCATCAAAAAGGTCACATTCACTCTCAGAGTCTGTGGAAGAGAGCAGGAACACACAAACACACAGATATGATGCCACACTTACATCTCAGAAATAAACTGCACATTGACCATGAGCCCAAGTTGTGTGCTGAACACTGATTTAGTTGACTCTCTAAGGTAAGTTTATGATGAATGGATGGATAGATCTTTATTGGTTCCAAAGATAAATATGATCTAAAGGTTTCTTTGCACAGTGCATCAACCTTAAAAATCTGCTTTGCTTTCACATATGTCTTTAGTGTGACTTGTTTTCAATTACCCTGGAAAACTGTCTGTTACAGAACATGAGAAGTCTACTTGCTGTGCTGTAAACTTAGTTCTTGTTGAACTCATATTAGGGTCAAACGGACAACTGAAATCAGTTAAATGTGGGTCCGCTGGCTGAGAATGAATAGTTACTTTGTGAACATTGTGCCTGGTTCCCTGTCTCAAGGGTTTAATGGGGAAAATACCCTTTCCTGTCTCCTTACAGGTGAGAAATTTGATTTATGAAGTGGCATTGATTCACACCCCCTGGTTACCCAGGCACAAGTGTGTTCTTTTCCATTAAGCCTATTTTTCTCTGTCACGCACTTTGGAAAACCAGTGTTTATGTAAACAGAGGTGTAAACTGCATTATTATTTTTATGTATGCATTTCAATGGCACGTGTGATATGTCTGTTTACCTCTTGAGGTGTTTTCCATTTTCGCTTTTTTAAGTGTCCCAAGAGGTTTGTACACCACAACCCCCCTTCTGCTGTGTTCTCGGCAAAATGGCTTTAACCTGAAATGGAAAAGTGCAAAGAAACCTGAACTGTCTGCCGTTTGGAAGTTTAAACACTGTTTCCCAAGTCACTGAACTGTGTAAAATTTGTGAACGTTAGTTAAAATAATGCTGACTTTGATCAATAGCTTATATGCCACTTACATGTCTTGTACCTCTTGCAGAGTTCTTCCAACTGGAATAACATTGGGATAAATGTTGACAGGGCAAATGTAGGACAGGAAATCTTTAATCTGTTTTATGGGGGGGGGGAAAAAATATATATATATATATATATATATATATATATATATATATATATATATATATACACACACACAAAATTAAAGTGCAAACATTAAAGAGGATCTAGTTTTGTGCTGCATGTCAGGCCAGGTGTACCGTTGTCTATAAAGCAAATTTTGTNATACAGACATACAAAATTAAAGTGCAAACATTAAAGAGGATCTAGTTTTGTGCTGCATGTCAGGCCAGGTGTACCGTTGTCTATAAAGCAAATTTTGTGATAATTAATATGATGTTAAAAATGCCAATTCTAGGGAAATCTGAGATGGTGCGACAAGCTTCCTCACCTCGGAATACGATGAGTGGAATGAGAAACAGGCTCTGTAAGAACTGCACCCCACTCTGAAATAAAAATAACTTTATATGGCAACTTTCATACAAATTCTGAACCGTAATGAAAGCTGATGTGTAGGTGTTGGGGCGTCGGCGTGTGGCAGTGGCATCCTCACTTGACAACTGTGCTGGTTCTCTTGGTCCTCTCTCCAAACCATATGGTGGAGGGCTTGATGCTGATGATATGCAGTGGCTTTCCATCAGGAGCCCTGCTGCCACAAGGCAGCCGGCTGCATCTGAACAAATCCTCGCCCTGAGCCAACACCACAAACACAAATGCACTTCAGCTTGACACACCTCATCCTTTGCTTGGACACATATCCAAAATTGTGACAGCAAAATAGATCGACAAGTGCTGTCACTTTCCAGTCTGCAGAATCAGTGCTTGAAGTCGCCGGGTACTTGGTGGTACACAGTACTGGCACTCTTCCCTTTTCTTTGGAGAACCTGGACTTTTTTCTTGCCTACCAGCACTTTTCATAAAGTCCCGGTGCTCTTTTCTGCTCCCTGTTGGCCAGATTCTCTATCTGAGCTCCTCTGCCAGCAAAACACTGCTGTGGTACACGGGCATTATTTATAACAGCCTCATAATTACATTTCATTTCTCAGGATGCACTAAGTTACGCTGCAAATGGGCTCACAGGCTGCTTTCCTACCGTTTGTTCAAAGTTTTTGTCATTTCTCCAGCCATCGAAATAAAATCAGAGCCCTCCGATGCATTCTTTTGCATTTAGTTCATTTGTTTTGTTTGTCATTTTTCAAACTCGTGTTCCACATATAAGAGAAATTCTCCCAGGCAGAACTGAGCCAAACCGACTATGTTCACACTGCTGCCTGACCGCTCCACTTGATAACTAAATCTTCTCCAGCAACCAGCTTCCTGTACATCTCCTGATACACTGCAAATTGGCTTGCAGGCTGCTTTCCTACCGTTTGTTCAAAATGAGCTCAAAACATTTAAGTGTGCCGATACCGAGTGACGCGCATGTCAAAAAGGAGTATCGGCAATTTTTTTCCCTTTCCGCTTCAAGCACTGTATACGACCATCTGTGCACTTGACAGCGCTTGTGCAAATGAGGAAATTCAACACGAGAAGAAGTTTAACCAAATGGCTGAGTGTTCACTGTACCTTAGGATGTCGGCATGCATGGATCTGTGTCCTTCGGCTGGTGGTCACGTGACACAGGATATGTGGCATCCTCTTAAACATTTTTGCACTATTAATGTGAACCTTCAGTCAGGAAATAATAGATAAACATTCAAATCCCCGGTGTGATGCATGTTGTTGACATAATTTCCCTTAGCTTGTGTGCAGGAAGTGGAACAAAAGTCCAAGGGTGACGCAGGTGGCTTTTAGATGTAGGCTGCAGGTGTCTCGCCACACACTCACCTGACAGCCAAACTCCTCGCAGAGATTGACAAAGAGGTACTCGTACCCGTATGCTGCTTTGCAGTTCAACCACACGACGTGGTACGGGCTGAGCGTGATCCAGTCTTTCACCAGGTCCCGGATAGCGCTTAAACACGCCTCCTGCATGGCATAAGGTAGACGTATGGCGTGATCTTCAAAGAGCAAAACTAGTTCCCCTGCTTTGTTTCAGCAGACGCAACTTACCCTGCTTGGTATGACAAAGTACCGCGGGTCAAAAAACGTAGTATCCAGATAAACGCTCTGAATGTCTTTCACCCTGGCGAGAAAAGATGTGGAACTTCAGAAAATCTATAGCAAACTATATTTAATCACTAATGTAGGGGGGAAAAGACCTTGCATGTAGAGCACCTGGTCCCAGTGTGTAAGAACTCCATCCTGGCGGCTTCGCCTTCGGCCAGTCTGAAGTCCCCCGTGTAGAGGACCGTCCCCTGATGGCCCTCGAACAGGAACCTGCGATATTCGAATATGGATGAAAAGCACAGCGAGTAAGAATTATGAAAGCGTAAAAATGACAATTTTGCTGACTGGGACTTGGTTGGGACACCAGCTGTGTATTTGTGGTCCAGAACATCTATTTTTACAAACCATCACAGAGGAAAAAACCCACTGTAGATGCAGAAAGATCACAGAACGGGCCAAAAATGCCCTTGTGCTAAAACAATAAGCCCATAAAAAACAGGTGCAGTGCCACCCCGACCAGTGCTACCCCCTGTAGTTCTGTTTCATGACAGCACACTTTCATTTTGGCCCCTTGGGAGTATTTATCATTTATTGTATTAAAGAAACATATACATGTATATCAGAGCTACATGTTAAAGTAGATCACTGTCAGCTGTAAGTCAGTAACAAAAATACAACGGACACTGCAAAACATTAAATACAGTCAATGCACAGCACTATATAATAATTATTATATTATTATTATAATTATTATGTAGCCGATGCTTTTGTGTAAGCTGACTTACAATGTAATACTAATGTTATTGGGCTACATACAATGATATACACACACACACATACATATATTTATATCATTATTTCTTATTTGCTATAAAATATATCTAATCTATTAAGTTCCATTTATGCAATATACTGTATTAATAACCTCTTACAGCTCTGTTTCATTAAGCTCTATTTCTCAGGAACACATCTTGGCCGAGATTTTAACTGTATACCTTCATTTGCCGTTAAAGCATTTTTTTGCCTTTGCTGTATAGGACTTTGTTACATGAAGGACGACTATAATATTTCAAGCAAAGGAAAATCTCCTTCCTGCTTGCTGGCATCATAGAAAACATCATTTGTTTTACAAACAATGACTCGGTGCTTACATGACAGATCCCGGACAGTGACCAGCTGGAAGCAGTGTGACGACAACATCCTCTTTCTGGCAACAAACGCATAAACAAACACGTTACACTTACGCACTTCTCACCCAAGCAAATACTGAGGAATAAAAGGAACTCTTAATACGGTTTACCTCTCCTGAAGTTTCATCAACCAGCGATATCTGAGTTGGGGTTTCCAGTTCGATGGCAACCTGGCAAAACCAACAGTAAACTCAGAGAAAGCCGAAAATCATAGATGTCTAAAAGATTCAAAATATGTACATTAAGAACACAGTATTGCTGTTTTGTAAAGAAGTCATAAAACAACTCACAACACGATTTTCCAAGAAGCTGTAATTTGGATTGGTTAGCAGAAGCTCCTTGGTCACAGGTGAGCAGTACAGTTTGACTGTTATACTGGAACATGAGAGTTCAGAATAGCATCTTGTTTCTCTCTCTCTCACACACACACACACACACACACACACACACACACACACACACACACACACAAATTACCGGGAGATGTTTCAACAAAAGGAAACCGATGGGTGTCACTACAGCCAGGTATTTCACAGGTATTTTAGTCATGTTCTCAAGTCGAATAAAGGATATTAAGAATCATCGCACGTTATTGGAATACAAAACCGAAAGGAATCTGACCGGGTAAAAATGAACTCACCTGAATTTCAGTTTCCATTTCAGATCGGGTCCTTTTAGTCCTTTCATATGATCTGGGAGAAAGGGGGAAAAAATCCGATCCTTGATTAAAAATACACAGAGAGTACGGAGAGAAAAATAATACGGAATACTTATTTAAAATCTGGAATCTATAACGCACTAACCATACAAAGGTACCTTTGATGATGCTGGTGCAGTAAACAACAATAAAGAAACAACAATAGCATCCGACTTCCACTTTTGTCACCCGCCAGTCCTCCTTCCAATGATGAGGAGATAGTTATGAAAATATTAATTTAATATTTGCATTTATTATTAGCGCATGCGCCCTTACCTTTGTGGCAGTGTGATAGGAAGTAGGCTCTCGCGTGCAGGTTCTCCTTATCGAATCGGTCCAGGGAAATATAGGGATATTCCTTCATGCGGCCCTCGAAGGAGCTCATGTTCACCTACAGACTCTGAAGACGGCAGGGTTGCACTAGTTGTTTTCATGGAAAACAGTACGTTTTTGGGTCCGGCCCCACGACTTGCGTCATAGTCGTGTTGAAGACAGATGGTGGTAGAGCAGTGCCTGACGTGGAAGACACGCTTCATGTATGCGTTGTTGAAAAGTAAGATTTGTACTCTTTTTCGTGTCACTCTTATGCCGGTAACATTATTAACCTCCGCGGCGCACATGTAATTCGAGGCATAAAAAGGAGACGAGCTATAAATTCTGCATTTTTATTTTCTTTAAGCAAATTTAACTCTGGGTTATTCTTTAACTCCGGGTTAGTGTTCAGTTGTCCAGCTTGGCTGAGTTACGCAAGCTGAAGCACGTGTTGCCCATGGCTTCATCTCCAGCGGTTGCTAGGAGACCGAGAGAAACCCACACAACCGCACGGTGTCTTACAGCTGTAAGGAAAATTGTTGTATTTATATTTACTAGCGGCTATGGTTTGGGCATAAGTAACAGCGCGTGTTATGAGCAGTATTTAATAATACTACGCACGGGTTTTTAATTGAATTGTATCGATACGATACTTTAAAGTTAACATTGGAAAAAAAAAAAACATTGAGAATAGGATGACTTTTGTTAAATAAATACAGCATGATTTATAGACGAAAAACCAGTACTGCGTAGTTAAATGGGTCGCTAATATAGCAACTAGGATGTCAACTAACATGTTAAAGTAAGCTTATGCATGTGATCTAAACAAAATAAGATGTAGATTTTATGTAAGGTATCGGCTTTCGCTGTATCTGGTTTTCAGCTAACCGCTGGGACTTGTGTGGTTAAGAGAAGTATGTGACTTGCTTTGTGTGTCTTTTGTCATAGTGAAATGGCGTGTGTGTCGCGTGTTGACGGCAATGCCAAACCCAAATCCACAAGCCGAGCCAAGCAGTGGACCGGGGAGGTGGAAAACCTGTACAGATTTCAACAGGCTGGATACAGGGATGAGCTCGAGTACAAACAGATCAAACAAGTAGACCGGGTAAAGACATTATTATTATTATTATTATTATTATTAGTGGTAGTAGTAGTAGTGGTCATGGTTATTATGGTTACTATATTTATTATTATCTTGGTTATTATTGCTATTCTTGTTTAAATATTCACCTTTTAACCAAGTAGCTGCACCAAACTGTGATGTTAGTTACTTACGTTTGCTGTGTTTTGTATCCATTGTTATATAAGTACACGGCTTATTGTGGGGTTTTTTTTTTTTTGGAGCAGCTTAAGATTTATCTTTAGTAAAGGCCTTTCGCCAGTGGCATACACAGCGTCAGGTGTACATATTGTGCAGCCAACAATAAAGCACTTCCGATGCCGACAGACGATTACCGCGGCACAGCCTGCTTGTCCCACCCCGCCGTTTTGCTGACATATCGTTCAGTAATCTGCTTACATGTCTGTCAGACAGCGAGAGGAGACAGACGCTGGACCGTTTTACAGAGCTGTTAAGCGATTGGTAGGGAAATGAGTCTGAAAGGGATGGGCTTTGAGATGAGAGGGATGCAGCAGTTCTGAGGGACACCACGTTGGAGTTAAAACTCGGAATATGCAGAATAACACAGTCACAGGAAGTTTAGTAATAACAGTAATAACCACCTTGCGTTTTCTGTGGCTTAGGACTCTAGGGAAAATATGCCTTTTCAGTAGAAGTAGAAGTTTTCAAATGTTTGTATAGAACTGAAATGACAAACTCCAGAGCTTCCTTTCCGTAGCAAACAGGCCTGTTAGGAGAATTCATACTTCACCACACTTCATAGGTCTTAGAAATGTAAAGGTAAAATGGATGCCTTAGTGTCGCCCAGCACCGCACAAGCCTGGCTTGTCCTGGCACCTTCTGGCAGTTTTCGCTGAGAAATACCCTGACTTTTTGTCGTACTGTTAAACCTTCATCTATCATCACAATGAGCCCTTTAGCAAAAACAGTTTTAAAGGAAGTGCTGAATCATGCTGAAAAGGCAAAAAAAGGGGGAAGCTTTACTTATGTTTGAAAGACTGAGCTGCGGAATACTGAATTCTCTTAGAAGACCATATCATTACATAGGAATTACTGTGATTTGGTTTAATGCCTATTTAGAGCAAACTGCACTTTATGAATAAGTAGCAGGTAGCTGTGTAGATTATACTTCTAATACAGTCTATTTTACAGAGAATGTTAAAGTCAGTCACAAAGTGCTTTACAGTGAATTTGACTTGCATCTGTAAAGCAAAGAAATGTGCAGTAAATTCCAGCATTTAAGAAAGTGCAGCAGTGGAATAACAACAGAATAGAGCAAAATAAAAAGGGAATATGGAGTAAGATCAAATGTGTGGGGAACGGGGTAGAAAAGGGGGAGTATGCAAAAGGTTATATAAATGTTCTATAAATGATTTTGAACATGTGGGTTCAAAGTCTACATTTAATGGGGTCCAGGGTAGTTTTGAGGTTCTGGACATGGCTTGTAGTTTCTGTTTGAAAGGAAAGGCAGAATTTTTGCAAACAGGGTGTAAAAATGAGTGCCCCTCCTGTGGCTCAGGAACATAATATTTATGTTTTCCTTTTAAGTCGATGGTAATTAAGAGTTTTCTTTGGTAGAATTCATTTTAAGGGAAGGTTTTCAGGGACAAATTGCATGTTTTACAGGCTAAGGTGAATCTCTACACATTAGAAGGCCAGTTAAATCACTGCCATTTTGTAGCATATGTGAACTGAAACTTTAGAAGCTATATTGTAATTTTGTTCTTTGTAACTGATTGTTTCTATTTATTGCAGATTGAGCGATGGCCTGAAACAGGATTTGTGAAAAAGCTCCAGCGACGTGATAACACATTTTATTATTACAACAGAAAGAGGGAATGTGACGACAGGGATGTCCATAAAGTGAAAGTATATACATATTGACCAACTAGTTTACGTTTTATAAAGACATTTTAGCTGAAATGTATACTTTTGTGTGATGTGCAGGACTGTTATATAATGTGTGATTTCAACATATAGGGAGAAATGCAGGCAAATGGGGAGAATATGAAATCTCCATCTAGAACAAGCTGAGACAGGATTTGAAAACATGACCCTGGATATAGGGGCAGCGGGTAACACAGTGACTAGAGCTGTCACCTCCGCAGTCGGCATGATCCGGGTTCTGAACTCAGTTCCCGGCTGCAGGAGCCTCGATCGAGGTCTGAATTTCTCCAGTAGAAAATGCCCAGCTATACAAGTGGGTAAACTGTAAGTAGTTTATACGAATCAGACATTCTGTGTAGCCTTGGCCAAAGGCATCTGCTGAATAATCATTGTAAAAGTGTGACCTACACTTTGAAATCTGTAAATGTAAGAGAAAAAGATCATGTGTATGGTAAGTCCCGTTTTGCATCTTTGTCGCGTGGTAGGTGTGTGCTCCGAGTGGGTGTCTTCAGATGAGTTGTGGTACAAACGGAAGAAATCCTCCTGTCAAATGAGAATTTTTAGAAGCAACTCAGCTAAATGTGGTGGGCTTGAAAGATGATGATGAGGAGATGAGGAAAAACGATGCTTTAATGATTTTATTTATTTATTTTCTGGAGAAGGACATGCAGCAGATAAAGCCTTTCCATTCCCATGGTACGGACCCTGTCTCCTGACGGAGTCTCTTTAATGGGAGCGGCGAACAAAACAAATGATAATGTCAGACACCAGTGTCCACAAGTGCATGGATTGGTTGTATTTGCAAACTCACTTTCTTATGTGGCCTTTGAAAGCACAGCTCTTGGTGAAGGTCTTGTGGGTTTGGTCTGTGCTGTCCTGGCATATCTTTGAGAACCTTGAAGAATCACAGCCTAAAATAAGAAAGGCATTTAAAATGCTTTATAATCAGGCATGGAAACGGCATCTATTGCTGCAGATTCCCTCAAATTGCCTAAAACAGCATCAAAATTTAAAATTAAAATTCCCAGTGGTGATTAAAACTTGAACAATCTTTTTCGGGAGTAAACAGTCATAGTATAAGTGCAGTCATACAAGTTATTTTTAGTACATCTCTGAAGGAGTTTCATCATAGGTGTAGTCAGCTGGGGGGAATTTCCATCCAGTGTTCATGTAGGACAAATCCATTCCTCCCAATATTTGTGTGTAATTTATATTACTAATATCCTTTAGTCCCCCATTTACCTGACAGGTTGCTGCACAGCTGCTTTTTGTCTCATTCTTCAGATTTGGCTTTAATTGCTCTGTTGTAATGATTATAAAATGCTGATTAAAGGTTAGTATACCACATTTTTCTCTTGTTTTATTTTTCTCTGCATATTTGATTCTTTTTCTATTACATCCAGACCCCCCCCCATTGCAATATTTTATAATACTCACTTTCTTTAACTCCTTTGCTTGCAATAAATCAGTGACTCACTGGTACAGCAGCAAAACGGCAAATAAAATCTGTGCAAAAGTCAAGAAAGTATGGACTTAGATTCTGAAAAATGTCAATTTTAGCTTTTTTAGTATGTCAGTTTAACTTTTTTGTACATTTTGTGTTGATCTGGAGGAAAAGTGTTATTTTATAGTATTGTAGCCTTACAAATAAAAAGATGAACTGCTAAGATCAGAAAATTGGACTTTAACAGGACACTGTACGGTCTCCGATGGTTGGATTATGAATCGGATTTCCGAGTTTGAGTTTCGGTGACTTGTTGACACCATCAGTTTCTTTTGATTCTGGAAAAATGATAAGGGGGTAAATTGTCTTCAAGGAGCGACTGGCGTCTCCGCCGCGATCCCTGCCTTCAGTCTGGAGATTCAATCTTCATTCTGATTGAATTCAGAACCTTCCACCGCTCCCGGTGTGGCCGGGCGGGAATGACGTCAGCGGTGTCCAAAGCCCTGCTGTGAACACGGACAGCGGTGGGAGACGGGGACGCGCGTGCGGGCTGCGCACGAGAGCTCGCTCGGTCACGTCGGACCTGCCGGTCATCCGCAGGGTCTGGGGCTGCAGGAAGCGCGTACCATGGGGTCTCCTGTCCGGCTCTGGCTTGTTCTCCTCCTCAGCTGCTGTCCACGGGGGGTCCCGGCGGGAGACCTGCCCCCCTGTGTGGAGGTAAACCCCGGGGCGCGTCCGTATCGACCAACAACACGCGCACGGCACGATTATACGATGTAGAAATAAATACGCCGTGTTACGTGTCTTTGTTCTGTTGCACACAGTTTGGTACCTGATTTATAAGAAGTGACGTGAGCGGTAGGTATATATAGGATGGTATTATTAGATGACATTATTATTATTAACGCCTGAATATAAATGCGTAGTTTATTCCGTTGCACTGATTTCATTCCGTTGTCGGATACGGAGGCTGAACGAGTCAAAATTGTGAAGATCGTTAATGTCGCAAGAGATGCGAACGGTTACTGAGATAGTTACCTCATTTTTCCCTTTTAGTTAAAAAAAAAAAAAATCACTTTTCTAGGATGAGATGAATGATCTTTACAGCGGTTTGTTTGTCGGGTTTTCAGCGCAATTGTGACACTGTTGGATGGAGTCCATTTGTTTTGGATGTAAAAAAAAAAAAACCTTAAAAGGGATAAAATATTTTTGAAAAAATTAAGAATGGAGTTTTACATATGACATCATGGACACCTGTACTTTTGTTTGTATTTGACTTGACTTTTTATTGCATTACAGTGCAATAAAACTATAACAAATACAACCAAATCTTGTTAGATGCTGGAAAATAAGAAATATTATTAATACTGTCTACAACAAATGATAAATGTGGTATAATTCCCAAGAAGCGTTTATTCCAAATATGTTTATTAAGCTGAATAGTTTATATCTATAAGGTTTTGCTCTGTTGAAGTTATCCAGACGGTCATTTGTCTTTTCATACCTCATTGGAATGGTTTTAAAAATCATCCCATGACTCTCATTTGCATTTTCCTTTACAGGGACTGTGATAATGCAGTAAAGTGCTGCCAAAGAACATGAATGGGCACCTGCTTTGAGTCGCTGGGTAGCTCTTTTATCACCTGAGAGATTCCTGTGGTACAGTTATTACCCTTAACTTACAGAGTCCAGAACAGAACATGAAACACTCTTAAAAATGGGCGAGAAACCAGTTTCTCGCAACAGTTCCATAGTATAAACATCTGGAGATCAACACCACTGTTACAGCATTTCAACAGCAAGTTGTTAGACACACCATGTGATATGGGGTTTGTTATAGAGGTGGAAAAAGACCTGGTGCCACAGCTGTGCCCCCCCTCCCACCACCACCACCACCACCACCACCACCTTTGTAACAGCAGCGTGGGTGTGGTAACAGTGGTTTGCCCAGGGTCTCCATTAGGGGGGCACACGTTGCCATGGCGCTGTGCTGCTCATCACCCTCACCTGCTTTCCCATCTCCAGGTGCCTGGCAACGTGAGTCATCTCAGTAGCAACCTGATACCTGCAGCTCTTACTAAACATTTATTGCATATATCTTAAAGAGGATTTCTACTCAGGATTTCTAAGCTATTATGGGGAGAAGTTCTCCTATCTTCAAATGCAGAATCAGTTTATATGGACCTAATGCCATCTTAATATACCATCTCATGCCATCCTAATACCATCTTTAGTGCAGTTTCATGACTGATTGTTGACACACACGCTGGTTCCAAGTTATCGGCGTATTTCATAGCCCTTCAGGCATCTGCGTTTTGAGGAACGGTTATGAAATGTGGATTGTGCGTCTGTTTTTCAGCCATCATCTCGAGCAATTTGTAAATCGCACGATAATGCTGCAGTCATATCTGATGGATTTTGTTTTTTGTTGTTTTTCTTCCCAGTACATTAAGTAATGTTTACTTGTTTAACTTCATCCATGCAGTATGAAATAACCGCCATCCTCTCGACTGTTTACCCCTTAAGGTCAAAATCCGAAAAGCGCATCTGTTTGCGGAAGTCAAATTTTACTTTTCTTAAAAATAAACATCTCCGCTGTAAACATCCTAATAAACAAAACTGGATCCCAATTTTGGTACTAAAAGAAAAGCCACGGTTTACACTATTGTTTGCGTTACACTGTTACATCGTGTCTTATCAAAATGCAGTCATTTCCCTGTTATTTTTGAAATTGTAATTAATGTGAGAAAAACAGGGAGATGGACTGTTCAGGCTTACCTGTCCAACAGATGAAGGCTTTTAATGTGCTTTCCCAGTGTGAACGTTGGTTTTCAGCGCCTCTCAGCTATTCTCTGTCTTGAGTACCTGCAGTCCCACCTGTGTCAGTTATGTGTTTCCTGAACTTTGCCGAGTTGTTCCTCACGTGTGTCTTCGCACCACGTCTGTGCCTCCTTTCTCGTCCCTCTCCACCTGTACCCATGCGTGCAGTCCAGTGGTTTCCAGTTCCATTTTGACTAAGTGACGCATAAAGGGCCGGATATTCTGGTTTCTTCGCAGCTGGTTTTAGAGGCACGGTGAGCAGTTGCCTTTCTGCTTCTGCCTTAAATGAAAATGTCTCTGGTCAAGGAAAACTGAGCAGCTTTAAGGGGTCAAGAGGGCTGCCAATTTTATCCTGGGATGTTGCAGCAGAGAAGTGAATGATACAATACAGATTCTCCATTGTTAGGCAACAGATATGGTTAGTTGTTTAGAAAAGCCAGCTGGCAGCTGAGGAGAGGAAAACAAATACTCTCCATGACACAGATAGGGAATAAAATACACCTCTGGGAGCCCAAGTACCAGTGGCTGCCCACCCATCCCGGTTTTTCCGTCTCATTTTGAATAACTGACACATTAATGGTCTAATAAATAAGTGAATCTAAGCGTCACTGCATAAGATCATGAACTGTGGTTAATTTGTCAAAAAATTTCCCTCCTTCCCGTTTGTGCAACAAATCTGCAAAAATTGGTGCAGCGCCAAGACGCGGGGAGTCATCTGGTTGAAAGTGTTGCTTGAAAAGCTTGACATTCTAACAGAGACAAAGTTGCTGTAAAATGGTGCCCTCAAATGTTAATGTATCTTTAGTCGAGCACTGAGCTGCTTTCTGGTTGAAGTCTAACTGCTGTGTTTTTGACAAGCGGACGGACTGGATGATGAGACTTTGGATGTTTCCCCCCCCTTTTAACAGATCCTGTAACTTAAACAAGAGAAATGAAACAGGACCTAATTTTTCCTTACAGGCACAACTATATTTTTTTATCGATTGATGGGGAATCTCTTGGCGACTCGCTGGAACACGGCAGTGGATTAGCTGCAGGGTTTTCGTCCGGTAGGTGATGATCTGTTGGCCTGCACCCTAGGCTGTTCTGAGGAAACTTTCTAGATTTTTAGTGTTTCATCTGTGTCAGATTTACCTTCATATAATAGGTTGTCTTGCTTCATTTGTCATGAGGCCTTCAGTCAGTCTATCTGAGCCTTTGTTGACGTCTCTGTCCGCTGCTTCCCCTTCAGTGTTTATGCACTGTGATCATTTTATTTTTTATTTTTTTTTATTCCAACCATGGACTACTGTTGTATCTGTCTACCATCCAACATGGGACAGCAGAAAAAAAAAGAAAGTGGTAATCATAATTTTATATGCAAATAATTCAAAGTTTCAGTTTAATCCAGAAATAGATTTGTAATAGTAAAGGCCTTCATAAATTTTCATTATTTTTTTTTGCTTAAATTTCTTCATATTCAGTTGCTGTCCAAAAGCAGTAATATTCAAAATATTTCAGTGTCCATCGGACCAGTAGAGCCTCGCTGGATTTCCTTCATTTTGATGATCACTTTTCCACATTTTTTACTGGGAATTTAGCTGATTTTTTTTTTTTTGCTTAACGTGAAGAATCATGTGGTGCTGCTTACTTTGAGATACTAAGGTCAAATGTATGGCAAAGACCCTGTTTTCCCAGCCAAAAGGAACGTACAGAATGAGCAGCAGTCAGTCTTCTCTGACTCACAGTTCATGACTGACCCTCAGAACTGCTTGGGTAACTTTGACAGTTTTTTGGTATTGGTTGAGGAAACCCACTGATATTTTTGCCAAGCCGGTGGGTTTTTCATGCATTAAAAGTGTTAATGTTTACTGAATCAGGTTTAGTAGCCCTCATACTGTGAATGCAGAGATTAGGTGAACATTAATATTTCATTCATATAAATATTTGAGAAACTCAGTTAGGGAGAACTGATAGTGTAGTGGATAGTACCCCCGACTTAAATAAAAATGTCCCAGCTGTGCAAAAGCGGTAAATTGTTACAAGTTGCTCTGGAGACAAGTGTAAGCTAAACAAATAAATGTAGATATAATAAAGGCAGACTAACTCCAGTGTGAATGCCGTCTCCCCTCGGGAAATGGAAGGCACGCAAGGAATCTACAGAACACTGCGGTAGAGTGTCCCGGGAGTGTGATAGGAGTCCAGGAACTACATTTCTTATCATATGAGGGTCCTGGCTTACAGGAGAGAGAAAGAGTCCAGGCTGGAGATAAGATGTTGCCTCATCCACAATCAGGCTTCTGTTTCCATTTCAAGCTGCGTGTAGCTGGACCTTCTGCCTTGTTCTGAGATGTGTTGCAGAGCTGCATCGGAGCGTGTGGTCTCAAAGCTCTCAGTCTGATGGACAAACCAGGTTGACCAGTCGCTTATGTTTAGCTTCTCCAGCCGTGATGAGGTCAGCAAAAGTGGAATATAAACTAGCTAGATGAGTGAATGGTTGTTGGGAGTTTAATGCAGTCTGTCTAGCGATTACACCTTTCAGATGTAGGGGATAAGATGTGGGTAGACTCCTTAGAGGAATTCAAGCTCCCTTGGAGCTTATATAGAGGAAAAAGCAGGAAAGTGAAATGCACTGATTTCTATTTGACTTTAACAGCTTCTGTAGTCTTCTCCTCCCTGGTTTGGGCAACCACCGGTGTGACTGACCCACGTCTCCTGCATGTCTGCTCTTCCGGCTGTGCGAGTTAACAGGCTGTGTGCTTCCTGCAAACTCAGCGTGATGTTCTCTTTGACATTTCCACTGGAAGAGCAACCCTTTGTTGTCTAATTTCCCTTTTCCAAAGTGTCACTCGTACTGTAAGACAAGTCACACGAGTGACAGGAACAGGTACTGGAGTAGACCGGTGTGGAAGATGCACAGCAGCAGCAGGAGATCCTTTCTGCCATGGAAAAGTTCTGCTCCACTCCCAGCTGAGCTTCAGCACGGTGCTCCAAACCTGTGATTTACTCTGATTCAATTGACACATTTAATGCTACGGGATTTTTTTTAGCTGTCTTTCTGACTGAGGCGCAATTGCAACTCTTTAAATGCTTTGCCGTTTGACAAAACAAACCTTCATTTGTCAGCCGTGTCACTATTGGTACCACGTGTGTAATTTGCAGGGAGGGTGACACTGCCGGGTCTAGCGGCTGCTGTGTGCTGTTGGGTTTTGCAGATGGACTACTACTTTGAGTACACGGAGTGCGACAGCACTGGCTCGCGCTGGAGAGTGGCCATCCCTCGCAAGCAGGCCTCGTGCACGGGGCTGCCAGACCCTGTCAGCGGCACAGACTGCAGTAAGTGAGCCCTCTTTTTTATCACCCCATCCCACCCGGCTCTGCTATCAGTTGACAGCTTCAGGACTCGAGCTGCATTTTGCCACCTTCTAATCAACAGAATGGAACATTGAGTTTGTTTGAAGGCCGTCCTGGAGTACTCCCCATGTGTGATCAGATGGCCTGTTTCATATGAGTGGTATTTTGTGAATGTTGCTGGTTTAGTCTTTTACTGACTCGGGCAGCAGGTGGCAAAGCAGTCGGAGCTGCTGTGTTGCACTCGATGAACCCTGGTTTGGATCCCACCTCGCACCTGCCCTACCTTCAATTAAAGTTCTCACCCTAAATTTATCCAGTAAAACTTACGCAGCTGTATAAATGGGTATGTTTCTTGGTTTTGACTTCAATATGGTGGAATGAACTCTCTTTATTGCTCAGAACTGCAGAATCAATCCCGGCATTCAGGAACGGTCTCGGACCTCTCCTCTAATCTCCTAACTGCTCCATACAACTTTTGCTACAGTACATCTGTCGCTACCACCTGTGCATTTCCCATCATTCATATATGAACCTACCTGAATCGTGTTATGGGCAAAAACAGTTGTAGTGGACAAATTAACTTTGCTTTGAGGATCACAGGTCACAACTCTTCACCCGTTGCAAAATGCACCATTTGTTACTCTGAGTTTTGCATTGCTTTGGAGAAAAAAACCAGCAAAATAAATAAATGAGGATGACTGTTGGGCAGACGATGGCATAATGGATGGAGCTGCCACCTTTGCCCCCAAAAGACCCAGCTTTTCTGGAACCACTGAGCAAGGCTCCGTAAAAAAGTTACCCTGCTCTATAAATGAGTAAATCACTGTAACACTTTAAGTCTCTTTGGAGAAAAGCATAAAGTAAATTAATAATTGGAAATGTACTTGAAGGACTCATTCTAGGTTTGGTCTGTTTGTTCCTGTCCATGTCTTTGTGGTGGTCTGTTGCGCTGGAGACACAGAACAGATGGCCCCGCTATCGGACCACCAGCTGCAGTCTGTGTAGAGGGCTGTCGCTCAAGTTCAGCTGGGTTCATTCCCAGCCTTCTGGGAAGATGTCACCAGATTGGCTTTCTCGCTCCTCTTTGTGGAGGTTGTGTCTTTGCCAGTCGCCGGATGTTGTTCTAGTCATGCCTGTGCTCAGCTCACACACTTATAAAGTGCTTTTCTCTATATAGCAACAGCACGCAAATCTAAAAACCAGCCTTTTCTCCTCTGAGACTTCACTGTACTCGTGTGGACTGAGGTAAAGACACTGCTGAGATTGTTGCATGGAGACCATTAGATGAGGGAAATTGAGAGAATGTAGAGCATTGGCGGGAAGCCACATGAAGGAGCCATGGCTGTCGCCGGAATGAGCACAGGGGTCCTCCTTTACCAAAGTGGCTTTTTGTGGGGATGAGTTTTATGAAATCTGTCACAATTGGAATTTATTCACTTTCTATTTATATTTACTGGGTTTTCATCTTTGTCTTGGTGTTGACTCAGATCCACCTTAGTGTCCCGAGATCAGATCCACTCGTGAAATATAACTTTCAACCTACATTTTCGGTGAAATTGGAGTGAATTATTACCTAGCTTCTGTTCTGCCCTCAGATGACTGGGATTGGGGGAACCGGAAGGTTGTAGGCAAGGGAGGACCTTTTTGTCCTGGGCATGTCCCTCAATAGATGCGCCTGTTTTGGGGCTTGTTGAAAGATGGATGTCATCTCTGTGACAGTGTCAACTGAAGAGCTTGGTTTTGGCCAGGACTGGTAGCTCAGGCCCCCAAAATGTTCTTGTAACCTGAAAACATTAGGATGTTTCATTAGCTGGGTGCTCGGAAGGAGTAGCAGTAGTATAGTAGTAAATAAAAGTGCATCCCACAGCAGACAGAGGACTTAGATGCCTGAAAATGATTACTAAAACACAGCTTATTTGTTTGAAGCCACTGTTGTCATGGCACAGGAGTACTCCAGGAGCTACCTGTTGAAATAACGTGTAGGAGATCAGGTCGATGAAAAGTAACAGGTGCTGAAGGATTAACTTAGGAAGGGTTTCAGGAGTCGGAAGGGAAATGGGTCACAAAGAGAGGACAGTTGGGACCCGTTTTGAAATCCATCTTGAATACTGAAAGGGAATCAGCCACTCTGAGGGACAGAGAAAGTTCACTGCATCAGAGCCAAGATTGTTTGGTTGCATGTGCAAGGAGGGTTGTTGCTATCCAAAGAGCTGTGGTTGATCTGAAGGCTTTTATTGTTTTGTTGCTCACATGTTAATATAAAGATGAAGATCTACATAATGGCACTCGCAAGGCATTAAAGGTCTAGTTGTGGAACATTTCTCTGCAGCTTGTGAATATATCTTTTACACTTTAGTCCTGGTTATCTGTGTGTATGAATAGTTGTGGTCTCTGTATCATCATTATGGATTGGTTCTAATCCATCCTTTTCCCACTAGCATTCTCCTGTGATGCTGGTGAGTTCCTGGAGATGTCAGCCCAGCAGTGCATGCCATGCCCTGCTGGCACCTACTCTCTGGGCAGTGGCATCCGCTTTGACGAGTGGGACGACATCCCTGCCGGCTTCACCAGCCTGGCCACCTATCTGGACAGCGGCACCGGAGGTGATGAGGTCCGTGCTTGTGACAAGTGAGTGGCTGTTACTTGAACACTGGCGGATGCACAAAGGACCTCTGCCTCTGTACCAGACCTATGATCTGTACCATAATTTGGTATTACACAGGACCAAAGGATGTGCTTGTTTTTGGCTGCGAATGAGAACGAACACAGCACGCTGTGAGGATAACATCCTGGCCTTTTGTCTGATAATCAATATCGAACTTGTGGGTTGCGAGATGGTCAAGGCTCTGACTGATGTGCTTCTTCTTAATAACCACTCTCCACCATGGTCCCTTTGTCCCTCAAACCTCCATTTGAAGAATTATGTTTGGCATTTTAGTGGAACGAGCTTGAAGATTTAGGTCTCGTGCCCCATTTCACATTTGAACATAATTAGGCCGGCGTAGATTAACTGTAATGATTAATGTTCGTATCTCCCTGTTGGTTTGGGAATGAGACTAAGCCCAGTGGGAGGCTAAGTTAGAAATGTGGAAGCAGTGGGCCCACTGCACAGTCTATAACGTCAGGTACGGTATCCGCGTCCTAAGATACACAGTACTGTGTAGAAGTGTTAGGCATGCAACTTGAATCTGTGTTGAGAAGCACAGGTAGATTCTGATCTACCATCAGGGAGGTTTCTGGTTGGTCCCAAATTCATTCTGCAGCCCGAGAATGACCTCAAACACCCAATCTCAGTCATACACAACTATCTTCAACAGAAAGAAGGAATCCTGCAACAGATGGTATGGTCCCCACTGAGCCCTGATCTCAACATGATCAAGTCAGTCTGGGAGGACATGCAGAGACAGTCAAAGTCTGCAGAAGAACTGTGGCCAGTTCCTCAAAATGTTTGGAAGAACCTACCAACCTCTACCTTAAACTGCATGCAAGTTTGCATACGAGAACTGATGCTGTTTTAAAGGCAAAGGGTGGTCCCACCAAATATTGATCTGATTGAGGTTTTTTTTTGTCTGCTGCACTTTTTAGAAGGTTTATTGATTAATAAGTATTCATGGCATTATTTTTGGAACCGTCCTCGCTTTATAGCATTTTTCCCACAGCTGCCTAAGACTTTTGCACAGTATTGTATGTGTGGCTTTATCAGCGCTCAGGATATTAGTGTGAGATATTCTATCCATCCATCCATCCTTCCATCCATTATTGTTAACTGCTCATCGTGGTCGGGGTCACAGTAGATCGGAACCTATTGTGGAATCATTGGGTACAAGGCTAGGAAATGACTCCCTGGATGGGGCACCAGTCCATTACGGGATGAGTGTCAGGAACTGTAGCAAAAAAATAGATATTTGTGGATATATGCCAAAGTAATTATAATTCGTGTATCCCTAAGTACCATCGATGGAACACTGAATTTGAACCTACTGTACAAATGAAATCAGTTTGTTTTTCAGTAGAATTATATGCATTTCCTGGATTTTTAACTTGTACATCAGCAAGAGCCGAGGCCTTTGTCAGACTAAACCGTGTTCTGTGGAACGTAGAAAACTGCGGGTCTCTGGATGGATTTATCCACTAAAATGACTGCGAACACACAGTTGCCATTTTCATGCGCAGCTGCTCTGTTGGAAGGCAACAGTGGCCGGGGAACGATGGTCTGTCCACGCCTGTTTGTTTCAGAGCAAGATTCTCAGCTAACAAGATTTGGCAAAAGTCTTGCGTTTGAAGCCTGCCTCTATGTCTAGAAATGTCCCTGCTGAATTGATCAAAATAGATCTCTAGCATCTCATGCTTTCGTATTCAAATGGTCACGGAAAGAAGCAGAAAATGTACTGGCCACTTTTTTGGGGACAGAGTGCTGATACAGGGTGGGACTGGAGATTCTTTTGCCTGCAGAGCAGGAAGAATTCAGCATCAAAGCGTTGGACACGTTCCACAGGCTTCTTGGTCCATTTCAACACAGTGTTTGCAGATTATTCGGCGACACAATCATTTTTCTAACAATTGTTTTCCACCTGATCCCAGATCTCAGAGATGCTCCATGGGATTGAGAGTTGGGCACTTTGCTGGCCACTGGAGTAATGCAAACACATGGTCATGTTTGGGGAACTGTCTTGAGATGCTGTGTGCTTTGGGATACAGCACATTATCCTGCTGAAAGTATAAATTTGAGAAAAGATAGATGTGCTGTGGAGTAAGGCATCTGGTCAGCAGCAATGTTTTGGCATTTTGAAGTTTTCAAACATTTCTCCTTTGGTCCAATGAAATGTAATATGTGCCAAGGTAGTATCCCCCACACCATCACATCATCACACCACCACCAGTCTGTATCTACACCAAGTAGGCTGGGTTCATGGGTTCTTTCTCTATAAATAGTTTCTTTCCCTGCTGCCCACATGTCATTCACCTGGACATTCTATTGTTAGCCTCTCCTTCTGAGCCACCCATCAGTGTGATAGAAACAACATCTGAGGGTAAGACTCTTCTGAGGTTTCTCATATTCTTCTTCCAGCTCCTCTTGGGTTCCGCAGGTGAGCTACCTGGAGTCGAACCGGGACGAGTGCACCGTCTCCCTGATCTATACTGTGCACCTGAAGAAGCAGGGCTCGGTCTCCTTTGAGTACCAGTATGAGGACAACAACGTCTTCTTTGAGTTCTTTGTGAGTCTGCTTCCCGCTTTCTGGTGCTAGAATGGGTGTTGCCTGAATTTTGGCCTTGTGGAATGCCGAGTTCCTACTGGAATAGGAAACAGAAATAAAAATACTGTACAAACATCTTCATGGCAGGGAAGTGTTAAACACACAGTACTGCTTTTAACAGTGTTGGCCCTATAGACAGTGTTCACTGTCATATGGTGTAAGCCAGTTAGTTTTAACATTAAAAACAATAAACTGACCAAAGACTGAGGTAAACATTTCAAATGTCCGTTTTCTTATTCTGCTTTTGGCAGGACCATTTATTTCATTGCTCTTTTGTAGATTCAAAACGATCAGTGCCAGGAAATGGATCAAACATCAGACCAAAAGTGGATTAAGCTGACCAACAATGGAGAGTGGGGGACTCATACTGTAAGCTGTCTGTTCTGCTTTTATCTATCTATCTATCTATCTATCTATCTATCTATCTATCTATCTATCTATCTATCTAATGCTTTCCCCTTGCAAGGTAAATTTAAATTCTGGGACAAACATCCTGTACTGGAGGACCACTGGAATTTTTCTTGGGGCTAAAGTCCTCAAGCCTGTGCTTCTGAGGAACATTCACATTGATGGTAAGCGAGACATCTGCCTCTGCATTCCCTCTGTCACAAACTTGTGCATGCTGGGTCCAGAACCAGTTGTTCCAGGTTCATTGTCTTCGAGGTAGTGTTTGCTTGTCTGTCATCTGTCTTCCAGGGGTAGCCTACACATCAGAGTGCTTCCCCTGCAAGCCGGGTACCTTCAGCAGGGTACCGGGCTCCTCACTCTGCGAGCCATGCCCCAGAAACACCTACTCAGACAAAGGGGCCAGCTCCTGCATCCCCTGTGACAAGAAGAAGCAATATTCATGTGCGTTCCTCTCAATGTCAATCCAGCTTTACATAAATGCACTTTTGAGCACCATTCAAGCTCTAAGGCCCTTGAACAATACAGACCTGTTTTCCATTCCAGCGAGGGGGGCTGTGTGTGTAAATGGTACATCTTTGGGGGGGTTCGAAAATCAAAATTGGATTCTTGATGTGTACCTGACATTTTTGCCTAGAAACGTGTGGGAAAAGGAAGCAGATAGAAACATGTACGAAATATTAATAATAAAGCTGCGGTAGGAGTGCTATGTAAGACACCATCCGTCCTGCTTAAAGGTCACCTTTCAGCTCATATCCTCGGTGTATTACTCGATACATGAACAATGGTGATGCCCACATCTTAACTGACGGTCAGTGGATCTTGGGATGTCTGCAGTTGCAGGGGCTGGATTTAAGCCCTGGATAGGGAGACTCCCAGTAAAAGTGGGTTTTTCTTATAAATATTTTAAAAGAACTGATGACATAGCCCTTTAATGAAATGGCAACAGTGTAAAGTGTAAACCCGTTCAAGCAACCCTCCAGATGCACATCGTACATGAATAAAATCATTGATTTCCCTTTACTGAATTCTGACCAAACGCAAGACCGATCCTTCGTGTTTAAAAGAGCCGAGCGTGGAGGGATTTTCAAAGCTCGCGCCACAATGGTATTTAGCATCTCCGGCTTAAGCGATTTCACCTTATGAGCTGATTCCCTGAAACGCATTTCGCTCGTAAGTAGGAGGACACCTGTAATAGTGATCAAGCAAAAAAATAACACAAGTAAATGCACATCTTTGGAAGACACCTTAAGTTTTTAAACTCAGTCTTGCGTGTAATTGAAGATCGCTGGCTGTCATTCTTTGTTAGGCCTGGCACGTAACCGGCAGCAGTAGTTAGAACTGCCTTCTCAGAAGAACTCAAGACTGGAGCCCATTTCTTGCTGTTGTGCTGCCGATCAAGGCACTTACCCTCCAGTGATGCAGTAGAAATTGCCCAGCTGTTTGCACGTGTGACTCACTTTGCACAAGTTAAAGGCGTTTCTTTGGAGAAAACCGTCAACCAGATAAATATGACTGTGCTCTTTAACATTGCCTAACTTTACCAGCTGTTCTGACTTTGCAACGTCGACGTCCGTCTTTCTGTTTCTTGCTTTTCACAGCTGAGGGATCGGCAGTGTGCAAGGAGAAGTCGGCGTGCACGGAGAAAGACTACTTT
The DNA here is from genome assembly GCA_900497675.1 of Arapaima gigas. Taxonomy (NCBI): domain Eukaryota; kingdom Metazoa; phylum Chordata; class Actinopteri; order Osteoglossiformes; family Osteoglossidae; genus Arapaima; species Arapaima gigas. The sequence continues at coordinate 286,661 of UFQX01000522.1, forward strand.
CAGATTCACGCGCCTTGCAGTACTGACGGGAGCGTAAGATCACTCACACGTTTCTTTAAAATGCAGTCGCGCCCACAGATGCACCCCTGAAGGGTTCAGCTTTATGTGGAGTTTCCTTTAATGCCCCTACTTTGTTGTACAAGTTATTTCTTCATATTTACAAGGGGAAAAATCTGGATTTTGTTCGACTCCTGAGAGCTGAGCAGCACGAAACCAGGACCACCACGTGGTCTCCATGCCAGTTATCGTTTAGCTGTGTTAAGTCCTCGACCTCCATTACCTCTTGTTTGCTGGTTTCACCTTTTATCACAATGGCCCCCGTTTGGAGTATCCAACCAATGTCAACTTGTTCTGTGAGAATGAGTTCATTTGCATTGTTTACATTGGTCTCTTTTGTCTCTGCTCTTCTCTTTCGTTTTTTTGCATCAAAGGTTCAATTGATACGTGTTGTAATGTATGTTTGTGATCATTTGCATGCGCTGTATGCACGAAAAAGCTGAATAAGTGGAGTTGAGTGGAGTGGGCATATAATATTTTAGCAGATTAATGAATGGAAATTACCCTATTTTGTGTTATAACTAATATAAATTGGCGCAGTAAATATGTCCGTTTTATTGGAATTTGACGGTATTACAGCATAAATGGACATTAATTGTTAGTAACACATTTTCTAGTGTCGAAACAAATGGAAATCGTGTCTTTGATTCCTGAGAATTCACTTCATGAATAGTTTTTTGGCAATGAATGACCCAAAAAGAATTTATATAAGAGTAATATGCCCTTTAATGTCAGTTCAGGTCAGCCTTTGTAGAAAGAAACCAGAAGGCGCTGTGCAGTGATAAACCTTATTACTACTACCTTATTAACAACAGAGAGGGTCAGTATCTCACAAGTAGTTTCTTTTCTCAGACGCAGGTCATTTACAAGTGGATCGAGCCCAAGATCTGTCTGGAGAACATGACTGGTGCAGTGACTCTGCCCCCCTCTGGCGAGCGGGAGCCCTGTCCGCCGTGTAACCCAGGCTTCTACAGTTACAACTCAGCCAGCTGCGCCCCCTGTCCTCCTGGCACCTTCTCCAATGGCAGCAAAGGTGAGACCCTTCCTCGCTGAGGCCTAGCAAGGTTCTGCACCGAGTGAGCCAGCTTTGTAATCCACATTTGGATTATTCCCAGAATATTCATTCCTTTACTTTTCCCTTGGAAATAAAAAAAAAATGTTGGTTTATTGGCTCTGCTGCTCAGTAAAAGTATAACTTAATTCCCTCCAGCTCTTACAGTATCATCCTACCCTTCGTAACTGACGCCTCTCTGCTCTCATATATTGTTGTAAATCAGCTTCACAGATCCTTGCTGAACCTGGCATGAAATTCTGTGTTTGAGTCTTGCCTGAATGTATCAACATGGAACGTGGGGGAAGCGGAATCAAAACTGCTAATATATAAAAGTATTTAGCATCGGTCTTCTTGAGGTCCCAGTTTTCGGCTTATATGCAGCGTTTGATCAGTGGCGTCTGCAGTGTTTGTCTCAAATATCTCCCTCCTCCTTCAGGCTGTGAGAAATGCCCGGCTGGCACAGAACCAGTGCTGGGCTACGAGTACAAGTGGTGGAATGTGCTGCCCTCCAACATGAAGACCTCCTGCTTCAACGTGGGAAACTCCAAGTGCGACGATATGAATGGTGAGGGGCGTCGGAGCACTAGATGGCACTGTGGCGCTGACAAAAATACGCTACAACCCCATTCGGACTGGCTTGTCCCTTCTTAGTTATGTACTTTGTTCGGTTCTCTTGAGCAACACGACTCGGCCCGTTGTCTTGGTAGCCAAGATCCCTCTCAGGGTTGAAAGATCACCCTGGGCTGACCGAGCGGTTAGAGCTCCACCTCTGGTCCTTACCCCACACCCCTGCAAACAACCCGATAGACCACAGGAGGGACTTAGTAACATCTGGATAATAAAAGACGAGTTCTGATACCAGGGGATGCTTTAGTGAGAACTGTTCTGCTCACTGTCTGCAGTGTAAGCAGTTTAGTTGTTCTTTCTGCTCCTCCTACAGGCTGGGAGGTTGCTGGAGATCACATCCGCAGCGCCGCCGGCAGCTCAGACAACGACTACCTCATCTTAACCCTCCGGATCCCGGGATTCAAGTGAGTTTGATCCCAAGGCGCACACAAACACAAGCTTAATAACTGCTTGTAAAAAGGCCGCACCTCAAGGGCAGCATTATTCCCGACGGATTGCACTGGCTCCTCTTGTTTCCCTCTACGCATTTTTAAATGAGCTTTCCTTTCTGTGTCTGTTTTCGAAAATTTGTTTATCAAACTTCAACGTGCAGTTCAGCTGTCGGCACAAAAACAGTGTGAATGCGGGACCAGGTTGACACGACTCACCGCCTGGTGTTTGGGAGCGTTGGTGTTGAATAGCAAGATGAGGAACGTTACACGTTTATGGTATAAATCAGGGAACAGCTGGCGTTAAACAGGTGTTTGTCGAGGCAACGTTTTCGGTCATTTTAAATTAGTTTTAATTTTAATGCAGGTCAGCGTCAATAAAACAATAAATGAAAAAAAGCAAGCAACAAAAAAAAACTAGACAGCTTTTTTACCCAAGCCTTTTACAGAATCTGCCTGATAAATAGTCTGAAGTAGGTCTCTATTATAGTCCAGGATAAAGCGGTTATTGATCATGGATCAATGTCCCTGTCATTAGACTTTTATAGACTGTCTAGGTAACAAAGCAAGCTGAAAGTGTTCGGATGCTGATAAATGTTGCACGTGTTGTTTCAAGTTAACAAAAGATAGCAAAAGTCCTGTCCACGGTGTTTCCTGCCTCGAACAAGAAATGAATTAAATTATCTGGTTATTTTTTTTTTTCTGCAGAATGACTTATAGCCAGCGGATAAATTGCAAGATGTTTGTATTATTTAACTTTTACTGACGTAGAGGTTGGATTTATCAACAAATCAGCTTCGTGTTCCAGTTGTGTTTGCAAGTTGGATATTTTTCAAGTACAGCAGTCGGACACAGTGAAGTGCAAAGGAGCTCTCGTTTCGCTAGGCTTCCCACATCTGTAACCGGCAGTTCTGGCGGTGAATTCGGTCGCATCACCTTCGACTTCGAGACGATCTGTTCGGCCGACTGTGAGCTGTACTTCATGTTGGTGCGTTAACCGCCCCGCCAACCGTCCTCTCAAACACTAAATGATGAAACAGCGCTGGACAAAGAAGTGGAAGTGACGGTTGTGGGATGTGTGTGGGTTTGTTCCGCCCAGGACCTGAACAGGAAAAGCACCAGCGTGGTGGAATCCTGGGAAGGCAGCAAGCCGAGGAAGTCCTACACCCACGTTGTGACCAAGAACTCTTCAGTGTCCTTCACCTGGGCCTTCCAGCGAACCAATCAGGCTCAAGATGTGAGTGTAAATTTGTGAGACCTGACGTGAACGTACCTGTCGATACCATATTCCTTCAACACGTCGCAGTATTTTCGTGTTTTTCTTGGCGATTCCCTGTTCTTTGGAGATACAGTGATAGACATGGACTTATTCCTAAATGTTACCCTTCTCTTCTGACAAGTCCCAAAATCATCTCAGTCACACCATTGTTGTCTGAGTTAAGCTCACACCTCTTACACTGTGTGTGTGTGTGTGTGTGTGTGTGTGTGTGTGTAAAATGTAATGGCCTATATATAGGTTAAAAAGACATGCAAGAGGTGTGAGCTTAACTTATGTGTGTATGCATATAACATATATGTACACACACACACGCGCACATACACAGTACACACTATGTTTGTGGCAGGTTCCATACACCCCCCCAGTGAGGATTATCTTTGTGTAAATACCTCTGCATCACCCACTAGACAAGGTAAACTGTAAACAAATTAGCATTGATTTATCATTTAGAATAGAAGAAGGAAAAAATTTAAGGATGAAATGTAATAAAAATGAATTTTTCTCACGTCTGTTCAGACTAAAATGTAGACAAGAAAAAAAACACAAAAATAACAGATAGCAAACTGTAAGGATGCGTAGAATGAAAGGTTAGACAAAGGAAAAACTTTTTTTGAATGTTCATTAATTTTAATGATTTTCCCACAATAACAGGAGATGAGCTTAAACTTTTGGCAACTAATGTACCGCATGGTTGTTGTAGTCCTGAAGCTGAGGTGCTTTATAACTCTTTTAAATGTAAAAATTCACACTTTGGTATTTTCAATGTTGAGAAGTGGCTGTGAATCTCTTTCTGTCCAAGATGACTGTTCCCTATTCCTCCCCTAGGCCAGGCTGCTTGTTGGTGACATGGCAAAGATCTACTCCATCACGGTGACCAACGCCCAGGATGGGACGGCATCGTCGTGCCACGCATGTGCACTGGTCTCCCAGCAGTCCGGATCTTCCTGTGTGCCCTGCCCCATGGGACACTACATTGACAAGGACAACAACCGGTGCAGGCAGTGCCCGCCAGCCACGTACCTGTCGGGGCACCAGGTCTACGGCAGGGAGGCGTGCATTCCCTGTGGGCCCGGTAGCAAGAGCAACAAGGTACTTCTACCTGCCTTTGTTCAGCAGGTCTTCATCTTCTCGTCCTTTATCAGCAGTTGGGTTTTCTCCAACGTGAGAGCAAATTGTTTGCCAAACAGAAAGTTGGTCACGGATGTTTACTCGCCTGGAGAAATGAGTCTTGAGTGATGGAACATCAGCGGAACAGGAAGGTGCAGTCGACGTCATCCTCCCTCACCAACTTTGCCCAGTTTAGCAGTCAGAGAAAAGTCCGTCCCTTCTGGTTCTGCAGCTGTCGTTGTTGCTGTAACGCTTTGTCTTTGTATTCAGTGTTACAGAAGCAGTGTTATGGAGTTTTGCAGTGTATACTTCTTTGAGGGCATCACAGGGGCTCAACAGATAGTGTTGGTACTGTGCAGCTTCTGAGATGTGGGTTTAGATGGAGGCTCCAACCCAGCTCAAAGTTCTCCCTGTGCTCCTGTAGATTTTCTTTGAATATGTTCTGGATTCCAATTTCCTCCCACAGTCCAAAAGCACACTTTTCAGGTGGATTGGTCACTCAAAGTTTGCCATTGTATGTATATGTAAGACAATAAGGCTGATGGACTGGAAAGAGCACTGGAACTGCGAGACAGATTCTGTAGCTGCCTTCATCTGGGTGGTCCCAGGTTCTGCCCTTCTCCCATTGCAGGTAGCTGACATGAAGCTGGCCCAGTTGCTAACTCACGCTTTTGTCCCATCCATTCTGGAAGGAGCGCTCTCTGTGCTTCAGCGACTGCAGCTTCTCCCACACGTGGCAGAACCGGACTTTGACCTACGATTTCAGCCTGCTTGGCCTGGTGGGCTCCATCATGAATGGGCCCAGTTTCACATCCAAAGGGACCAAGTACTTCCACTTCTTCAACATCAGCCTGTGTGGACTGGAGGTGCGGGGTTTTACTGTTTGCGGCCCTGGCTACGATTTTCAGTAGTACCATTCGCTATCCGTACCTTGTCAGTCCTTCGTATGTCACCTTTTCGATCTGATTTAGTGACTAAACCAGGAGTGTCCAACATGTGGGCTGAGGGATCATTTGGAAATCTGTGCAATTTTTAATATACGGCGGGTTCGCACGAAATGCATTCCCTGGGGCCTTTAACTCTCTAACACTACATTTTCGGAACCAAAATGAGTTATTTGTTGCCAGATATTTCAAAGAAAATTGAAAAATTACACTGAATCCTATGGCTGATACTATTAATTATTTTGAATCACACAATAATACAGTTAAATGAAATACTGCCGATCTAAAATTAATATTAAACTATCTAAAATGAAAATCTAGAACCTCAGTCTATACCTGTTATGTCTGTTTTGTTGTTTTAATCTGCCCAGCGCTCCAAGTCGCTGTGTGAGAGGAAGCGCTCGATAAAAATAAATTGAAACGGAACTGAAAAAATACATTAAAATGAATAACAGCTTTTCGCTTTAGACGTACAAGATTGAATATGTCACCTAGTTGTGCTGCTCTCTTTTCCCTTTGCCAAAAAGTCTGTTAAACCGCCTGGCAGCACAAAATCTGGACCTTGTAATTTACAGGATTCCATGTATTTGTGATGTGATTAAAGGGATGAAACTGATTTCAGGATTTAGAACCAGAACTTGGGCCGCAGTCGTTTTTACACGTTTTTAACTTTATAACGCCTGGGTGTTTGCAGGGGAAACGGGCCGCTGTTTGCTCTGACAACGTGACGGACCTCTCCAACAAGGATGCGCAAAGTGAGTCCAGCGAGTTGGCCAACTCCGTGGAGGCCTTCGTCTGCCAGTCCACCATCATCCCTTCGGACGGCCGGGGCTTCAGGACGGCCCTGTCGTCTCAGTCAGTCAGTCTGGCCGATACGTTCCTGGGTAATTTAACGCAAGGCGGCCTTAGATCCTTAGATCCTCCGGCCTAGCAAATATTTTCTTACTGTGGCTTTAGTTTTTCTTTTTGCTTCAGTATTGTTTTCAGAACTCATTTTATTCATCTGCTCCACTGCAGCTTACAGTGATTTAATCATTCAGTTTTATAATTTCTTTTTTTCACTATTTATGCTAAATTTAATAATTTAATTTAATAATTTATGCTAAGTACCTTTTCAGGTGTTCGACAGATCAAGGTGAGATGTGAACCTGGGTCCTTTGAATAAAAGGCAGCAATTCTATCCAAAGGTCAACCTGTTGGCCCCAAAATATATTACCTAAAATGAATTAGAAAACCATCATCTTACACCATGGTTTTCATCATCATGAAAAACCAGTATATTTTTCATTTTGAACAAAAGCATCATTTGTAGCTTAGTTGTCATTTAATGATAAATAGGTTTCCAACCCTTGATGTAAATGCTGCCTTTTCATTGATCTTAAAGAGAGAGACAGCAGTGAATTTTAACAGACCAGCGGTGACCTTTTCTTGGTCAGACTCCTTCACAGGGTTGGAGAAAAGCTGCAGGCTGACCATTCACTCATCTCTGCCACGGAGCATTTGAACGGAGCACGAAGGTCTTCATCCCGCCGTGGTGCTGGTCCTTGCCAACGTGGCCTCGGCCTCCGCTCGACTGCATCGGGTGTCGCCTTGTTTCAAACTGTCGCTTTCTTGCAGGCGAAGCTTTGTTATCGTTCTTTAGCGAGTTAAAAGTTTGATGATGGATTATCCGCGGGAGCGTGTGTATTTTGCGTTTGTCAGCTGTCTGGAGTTTGTCAGCTTAGCTGTGATGTTTGAACAGTTGTTTCGACTGACAGAGCCGTGCAAGTGCTCCCTGCGGTCTCTCTTTTTTTTTTTTTTTTTTTCCTAAAGTGGCCCCCCGTGTTCCAAAGTTTGGCACCGACTTTGTCGTTTTATCCCCTACGGGTTTGCAGGAGCTACAGTGGAAAACATGCTCCTCGGTGTTACCGTGAAACCCGATCTGTTCCCTGGAACATCAAAGAAAGTGCCGGATGTCAACTTTTTCTATCGGTGAGCACACATAGACGCGGCCCATGTGTTCCTGGATTTGGGAAAGGGATTTATGTCAGATCTGTCGTTCAGTTATAATGCAATCAGATGGATGGACATGGAAAAGTGCCGGCCTGTTTATTTTGGATGTTGGTGCTAAACTTGGCTTTCCCTTCCTGTTTATTTTACTGTACAGCTTATGCTTATTGCCAGTGCATCTGAAAACTGTTTCACTCCAAATTTTCCTCATAACATTTACATGTCTATGAAGGATCTTTGACTGTAAATGGACTAGTATAATTTTTTGTCCTTTTTCCTCTTCCAGATCTTCCCAGCCAACCTCATCATGTGAAAACGGTCGAAGTGCGGTCATCTCTTTGAGGTGTAACCCAGAAAAGACGGACCGTGGCGAGCTCTCAGTGTCCAGGTACTTGCCTGTCTATGTTGCTCTGGAAGTCTTATGTATTATTATTATTATTATTATTATTATATACATTAATTTTTCCATGAATTTTGTTCATCTGACTGATTTATCTTGCACATTATGTTAGATTAGCTAAATATTTTTAAGCTTCTTGTCTGTTACGTTTGTTGACATATTGGTCTGAAAAAATTTAGGAAGCACAAAAATTTTTGCTTCTTTTTTTTAGCTGTCACTTTATCTAAGGCAAACTTCTGACTATGTGTTAGCAGTGTACTATACGGCGGACGGTAACTTTGGGGAGTCCATTTATGCCCCACCCTGCAAAAGTGAATGTATGTGATTAGCTCTCCCTTGACTTCCAGACCCAGTAAACCATTAAAAAAACATTTTTTAAGGCCAATTACGAAAGAAGTTTCACAAAAAATTCCAAAGACTTACCTTGATTTATACTTAAAAATATACCACAGACTGCTATTCATACAAATGATCCCAAGACTTTTTAAAAGTCCATTGCACGTTTTAGTTCAATTCACAGTTCCAGTTCACAGTTGGTGGTTCCTCTCCTCTACAAACCAAATCTATCCCGTTTATTCCAAAAAACGAATGGCCCACGGGTCATTTGAGCTTCACAATAGCTATTTATAGCCCATCACCTTTACACCAGCTCCACCTCTGTTCCCTTCTTTCTATATCCCGACGGGAGATCAGTGGCCTCGTCCAGATGGTCCTCAAAAACAAGTGAAATTGTGAAACCAAACCACATGTTACACAGCAGTGACCACAAATCATGTGAAAACGCACCAATTCAAAGCTTGGGAAAAAAATTACTGTAAATTTCAGCATCACAGAACATGACAAGAAGGAGACACTTAAAGGAAGTGAAGCATGTAGAGATGAATTTGCGGAAATGGGGGTATGTTATGGATTATGGCAGCTTTCAGATGTTGCAGATCATAATTTATGCAACTTGGCTTAGAAGTTTAACTAAGGAAACTTCTTGATTTTGCATCTTGATTTTATGTGATTTTTTCTTGAGTTGCCGGGTTCTACATCCATATTAGATGAGGTTTGGCCTGGAAAGGGCTGTTTTGTGAATGCAGCAAGTGCCTCCTTGTGTTGAGATTCTGGGCTTCAAGATACGTGAACTTTGGTCCAAGTTCAGGCCCACTCACTCCCCATCTGCTTCTCCAGTAAATGCCCAGCAGGGACCTGTGATGGCTGCACTTTCAACTTCCTATGGGAGAGTGCCAGCGCTTGCCCCCGTTGCACAGATGCGGACTACCATGAGATTGAAGAAGCCTGCAAGGGGGGGTCCCAGGTACTTATGACCCTCTTCTTCTTCTTCTTCATCCAAACTGAACGCTAAATATTCTCATCTGTCATATACAGCTTCCCTTTACCTAATTTGTTGTATTATATGACCCCCCCCCCCATTATGCAAATTCAGAAATTGCCACAAAAAGTACAAATTGATTCACAGACAATAATATTAACGGCAAAAATACGATGGCTTGACGCAGGGTACGCTCTGGATAGTGAGATTTTCATAAGGCGGCTCGTGGGTGTGACATGACGAAAGGTCACTGCCCACTACATGGACACGGTGGTGTTACAGAGGCGCCGTGTTAATGAACGTTTAAAGCCGAAATACTTAAACGTAGCTTAATGCTATGAGTCAGGAAGACACTCAGTATAACCAGCAGCAGCTAAATTAATAATATAATAATAGTATTGAATTGAGTACCGAGTACTGAGTATTGAGTACTGGGTGAGATGGTCATTCCAAGAGAGGAGTATATGAGGCAGTTTGTTTTGTTATGGAAGAAGTGTGACTGTGTTAATAAGCTTCTACTAGTAATATCTATATCCATATCTCATTGTTGCTGTTAGACCACGCTGTACATGTGGAATGAACCAAAGCTCTGCACTAAAGGAGTTCAGTTGCCGCTGAAGAAGACCACACCCTGTGAGACCATCAACTTTTGGCTAAAAATTGGAGCCGGACTCGGCGCTTTCATGGCAGTGCTTCTCATATCCCTCACCTGCTATTTCTGGAAGAAGAACAAAAAGTACGAAAAACAAAAATTGTAGCTGCTTTGTAAATGCTTCAGTTGGAAATTATTTCTTGATGCTGCTTTGCATGTTGTGGATTCCAGCTAGAAGATCTTAGGCATGAAATGACGGTTTTGGTGTTTGACTGTGGCCTCATTGCATTTTCTGATAGGATGGGTTACTGCTCGTGGTGTTCACCCCTCTTAGGTTGGAGTATAAATACTCCCGACTGGTAATGACCGCTAGCAGAGACTGCGAGGTGCCTGCTGCTGATAGCTGTGCTGTCATGGAGGGTGAGGACAATGACGATGAGGTGGTCTGCTCCAGCAAACCCTCACTCCTGGGCAAGCTTAAGTCCATGGCTGCAAAGGTGAGTCTTCAACTGTCCCAGATCAGTCAGTGCACCGCTTTCTTGGAGATGCATCTCAAAGTCATGTAGGGAGCGACACTTCAGCAGTTCAAGAAAATTGCAACACTAGGTCAGGCAGCCTTGGCAAGATGGTACACTGCTGTAAAATGTAAATAAAGTTACAGTGCTGTGAAAAACCTTCTTGCAAGGCGAATTCTCATAAAAATGTACTTGCCATTGTTTTTTTTTTTGAGCCAAAAAATAGACACCCATTTGTGCTAAAATATCACCAGATCCCATTAAAAAAGACACCATTACTCCAGTAATTACCATGGTAACATAACAAATCGGTTTTCCTTCATTAATTGATCTCTAATCCTGTATGACTGTCATCCTGTGCTTGTTCTGCTCTTCTATAGCCTTTAGAAATGCTGATAAATGAAACATTTTACATACGAAATTGAATATTTATGCAACAATTTAACCTTTTAAATACAGAAAAAAACCATAGACAAAACTAGTCAAAAATCACAATGCAACTTAGCTGACGTTAGGTGAAACTAGTAAACAAGGGGTAATGGAGGCTGAGAACAGAATGAGCCAAACTACAGTTGCAAAGAAGACCCAATGTTACTATAATCTCACACCGCTCAGGTGTCAGGAGGCAGGTGAAATTCAAATTTGGTCCTTGGAAGTGTAAATAAATGATTTGTAAAGTGAAATAGCAGCATTAAATGGAACCGTTTGTAAAGCCAAGTTCTCGTATCCAACCTAACAAAAAAGAGCGTATCTTGGGGTCTGACTGTACAGAATAAGCTTCAGATTAAACCTAGACATGTTGGCCCTGCTGATAAGCTGAAGGAACTGGTTTAGAGAGATAAAAAATGGGCATCTCCACTGGACAGTAGAACAACGGTTAGCATATGTCCAGTACAAGCTAGTTGATATTAATTTGCTCTTTACTTAAGTGTAAACATCGGAGCAGATTTGCATCTTAGTGTGGCAATGACCAAATGACACTGAAATAATTAATATTTGTTGAAAAAATAACTTGAACTTTAGGAACAGTGATGGACACAACTGTATGGAATGTGCTGACCTTTCTAGGGGAACGTTGAAAGCCGTGAGTCGGTTCAACTGAGGACCTCCAAGGCTGAGAGGTGGGTATGGGGGTAACCTGAAGACTGGAGGGTTCGTGTTTCTTTATTGTGGACAACTGCAGAAAGGCTGAAGGTAGAAAATATGTTTTGGAATGACTTATAAACCCACAACTCAACTGGTGAAGATGTTGGTTCCTTTGGGGGTGAAGAGGTTATTGAGGAGGTCCAATGACTCACAGTAGGGAGGTCAGCGTTCTGCTGGGATGAGTTACGTTCCCTGTCCATTTGGATCATACTGTTGAGTGTCAAAGCAGGCGAATCTCCAACGATCAGGATCTGCCCACTTATTCTGAAGGTGAGAAGAAGCCTTCAAATTTTTCTGGTTCTGCAAGAAGTAATAACTATGGATTCTATGGAAAAACCAAACCAAAGCATCTCTGCCTTTCACCTTGAATTGGACCACGTGTATTTTTGTCAGGAAGGATTTATAAACTATGGAGGTTTCATGAAAATGATACACATAGGTTTTTTTTTTGCTTTTTCTCCAGCTTGTAGGATACGTGTTTTTATATTTATTTTCTGCTTTACTTCTGTGCTACTAAATAGTTAAGACTAGAGATACAGTGCCTCGTAAAAGTATTCGGACCCCTTGAGAGTTATCATCATTGCTTCTATTGCAAATTATACTTAGTTTTTTTTCCCCCAGTCAGTATTTTTATTGTAAATTTAGAAGCTCTCACATTAAATTGTCAGAGCCAAAGTAAGTTATTTTTTTATAGCTTCCAAGGGGTCTATATATTTTTGCAAGGCTCTGTATGTGCAGTGATTTTAGTATCGCGCTCAGTTTTTTTTAAACACAAGTGGATCTCTTTGAAGTCACAGAAAAATCTGAGGCATGACTTTCCTATTTATACAATTGGCTTATTTTCAAACATAAATGCTAACCATTTAATTTAAAAAAAATGTTTACTGAGGATCTGTTACTTTGTTTGCATCGTGCAGTTTTTAGAAGTGGTTTTATTTCCAGAAGTGGATGTTTTTCTGTGTACACGCTGGATCTGAAGATTACAAACACGACGACGACAGAAAGTGATTGCAAATCCAAAGCCACTTTTATCACTATGTCACAATTAATAAAAGTTATTAGTACAAATACCCCTCGGACGTATTCATGTCAGATAAATGAATAATAATTTAAAAAAGGACTTTAATTTATTTAATTTTCGTCACAATTTTGTCAAGTACAAGATTGCGGTGGTCCGGAGCTTACGCTGGAAACAAAGTGCTTTGTGGCCTTGGATGAGGTGCCATTTGGTTGAGGTATTTTTGCTTTGTTGTATTTCATGTACTCGAAACAGTAACCTGCTAATATTTGGTCCGCAGCGAGCAAGATTTTTTGGAAACAGACGAGGGAAAAAAAACCCAATTTGTCTTTGTCTTTGTAAGCTTTTAGCACAAATGTTTATCACGAGGATTCACAGTCACAATCTAAAAGTATTTAAAAATTAAATATAAATTTTAACGCCGGGTCTGAGACACGAGCAGGGTCCTTCCAGGGGGACAGTGGCTGAACTGCAATGTTACACACGTGTTCTTCTTTAATTTTCAGTTTTTTGGCCAAAACAGCTGTACTTTTGTTAGGACCGCGAGGTCAATTCTTGCTGGGTGGTTCAGCAAAACAGCGCAGGGGGCCGAGTCCATTAGAATTCCACTGAGAGCAGAGCCGCTGGGATGCGAGAGCAGGACCAAAAATACCATCCCAGAAAAGCCTCTCGAGCGAGACCTGGAAAGTACTTAGTTTCGCTTGTCCTTCCCCAGTATAAGCGGCGGATAGAAGCTTTTGAAAAGCACCATTTTAATCACATTTCCGGCTTTCACAGAACGCGCATCTGTGAGCGAACTGGAGAGCGAGGACAGCAAATATATCGGGTTCCACCTATAACCAGGCACCCTCCGGCCGGAGAGTGGAAAGCTGATCCACAGTTAATGTTCGTACCATAAAAAGTAGTTAAGTGGGGAAAATGATCTCCTTAAGGGTTCAGTAAGATCGAAACACACGCAGTAATTCGCCACGTTTGTTCTTGTGGTTCCACAGAGACGCAAGAAGCAAGAAAAAAACTAGCAAACAACAAATTGTTATTTTCTTTTATTGTGATGCCATCATGTCCTTGTTATTGCACAAATAATAAACATTGAACTATTGCTTGATGGTTATCCAGATCCTGCCAAGTTTAATTTTATCCAAACAACACCGGAGCTTTGAATTTTTTTTTTATTAATTTTTTTTAACAGAACAAGGGAAAAAACCAGATGTCTAATACTCCGATCCGTTTATGTGTGTCAGGTATCTGTGATAAACCACGTAGCAACACCCACTTGCACCCCGGTAGCCCTGATACCATGTGTGCCACCAGGGGTTGGTGTTGGGTTCTTCCTCATTTCACTATTGCTGCCAAGGTCCACTATAGCTACTGGTGAGTTATGTATAATGTATTTAAGAGCAGACCCATACGCTCCACCAAAATCCTCTGCGCCTTCATCCTCTGCGCGAAGCTGCCAGCCCCAGTTCAAAACGGCTGTGTAAGGAAGGTTCGATTCCACCCACCATCGTCCGCGAGCATCTGCATACGCGGTGCTTGCCACTCGGCAGCCAACACTGGAGATGCGTAGAATCCCCCCAGTAAAAGACCGTGGTACTACTCTACATCTTTCAGCGTGCCCACATGCTTTGTGTTTTCATGTGATAAAACACAATAAAAAGGATCTGGAGCGAAGTAAGATTTATTTCATTTATTTCGTACACTCCTCAGGTCAATGATGAGTTGCTTAGGTAAACCGACACGCTCCACATTTTTACCTGCTGAAAGAAAGGTGTATTTTATTGAAGCGGTTTAGGGTAAGAAATTTATTCAAGCATCAGCTGGGACCCCTTCTGAGCCTTGAAGTGTTAACCTGTCATGCCGTCCTGCCTATTGTTTAAAGTCGTCTTTGTCGTCTACCACCCGGGCCGAAAATTATACCTCGGTTTACCACAAAACACAAAATTACAGTGTAAAGAAAAAAACCATTGGACCTAAAAACAGCCACCAACTGTATTTTAATAGGTACCATTAATTCCATGCCGTTTTTGTTTAATACAATACCGATTTGTTTTGCGTTGTCTTGGGAGTCGACACTGGGCACGTTCGTTCACTTCAGGTCCTTTGCAAAAGGCACCTCCAAAAATAAGATGCTTGATGCTCCCTACCCATTTAAAATGGAAGACAAGTCAGTAGGCCTCTTCAGTATCATCTGTCAGTGATATTTCTAGGTATGTAACATAGTCACGTTTTTGTATATTTTGTACTGTGGTGTAGACCCAAGATGAATAAAGCCCTGATTTAATCTCTTTATTAAAAGCGCTTTATTGCTGTCTGGATGATTTATTAAACAAATGTGGTTAAATGTCGTCTTCTGGTTTCTCTGCTTCTTTCCGTCATTCCTAGCCGATCTCCCTTTTTCTGAGTGACCGAGCTCATGAGGTCTTCTGAAGACCTGTGCCCACGCTCACGTTTCCGCCAAGGCTGGCTGTGCCGTCCCTCAACAGCATGTGGTTTCATTCTGATAAATAAAAAAAAAAAAAACCTTCTTTTTTTAAAAACAACAAACGTCACCTCGCAAGGGGAGTCTAAAACACAACACGCGGCTTTTTCCCACCGTAAGCACGTCAGTCAATTCTCTGCCCTACATCCTACATCCACAAAATCTAACAAAGAAGCCTTTGTATAAAAGTACAAGACAAGTTAAGGCACAACAAGCCACTTTTAATCGTTATTCTTATTTCAGCGACGGGCAAATCCTCCTCCTGCTCACCGATAACTGTCACCTTGAACTTTCCACCCATGATTTTTCTCAGTGTTGCCAGTGCAGGCAAAGACCGGTTGGATATTCCGACTCCGTTCTCGTCTCGTTCTCTTTCTATAATACTGTCAACTTGTGCTGTTTAAACCACCAGTCCAACAAAATGTACATATATACAACATAGAAATGCATCCGCAACCGGTTATTACAGCGACGTCGACAAATTGACATGAAAAATTATTGCCGCATCGGCATTCGCTTCTCCCAGCCAGACACCATATAACAGTGGAGTTCATGATTATTTACACAGCATAATAAACTATCAAAAACAAAGTCCCATAAAACATCCTATAAACTGTTTTTTTTTCCTACAACAATGTCAGTTAATATGTACAGCCCTTAAAAATAATTTAATTTCTACATAAATTATACTAGATCACAGAAGGTGCACAATGTGTGCAAATTTGCTAACAGTCTAACCAGTCTAACAGCTGGGCTGAGGAGGCTGGATGGAGGTTACAGGGAGGAGGTGGTCGAATCGACGATCTCCCTCCCGTTGCACACGGTCGGGACGTGGTGGGCGCTCGCGGGTGCTGCGGAGGAGAGGGGGAAATGTGAGCGCTTGCCTCCGCTGGCCTGACCTCATAAAGACGTCACATCCCTCACGGCCCGAGAGTGTCGTGTTTCTCTAAGCACCTATAAGACCTGTAACATACTGCGAGCGATACTCTTCTTGACAAGCACAAATCAGTGAAGAATGCAGCCTTTCTAGAATTTTCCCCTTAAATTTGCCGAAC
The DNA here is from genome assembly GCA_900497675.1 of Arapaima gigas. Lineage (NCBI taxonomy): Eukaryota > Metazoa > Chordata > Actinopteri > Osteoglossiformes > Osteoglossidae > Arapaima > Arapaima gigas. The sequence continues at coordinate 302,669 of UFQX01000522.1, forward strand.
CACTTAAGTTAAATAAGTCACGTAGTTAAAGTATGTGATATTTCGGGCGGGTGGGGAGCATGACGGATGCCTGCGAATTGCTTATTGTAGCCGGATTGGTGTGAGTCTGTGTGTCCCACCTCTTATCCTAGGCCTCCCGGGATAGGCTCCGGATCACCGCGACCCTGATTGGATACGTGGTTATTGATCATGGATGGACAGATGGATACAACATGATATGCATTATGATTATAATAATATTTCTCATCTAATCACAGTCCGTTTCAGTCCACGTTTGTTGCCGTGAATGTCATGATAACAAATGGGACAGAAAACGTATAATGCGTCCGTCTAGTATGATTTATATCGTTTTTTTTTCCCCTTTCTTTTTGCAGGTAATCCTTACCGTGTGAGTACGTGGTGCCGGTTCCACTGATGCTGAAGCGGTTCAGGTTGAGCCGGTGACTTGTCACGTTCTTCTGCGGCTGGAACAGGATGATGTGCACCTTGGGGGCAAACATGCAGCCCAGAACCACAAAGCCGCTCAAGCTAACGGATATGCAGAGGGTGGTGGTCTGCACCTGTGGTGGGGGGGAGGGAGGGCAAGCCCATGGCGGGCCATAACACGGTTCAGCTGAGATTACCCTGTGCAGGGATACTTATCTGCAGTGAGCTGTTTCTGAGAGCTGTTTGTTCCAGGCTATAAATACATCCCCGTGACTTTGAAAACCACGTAAGTTTGACTTTCGAAGTTAGTTTGACTGCTTGGGAGGTTCGCAGCTGATTGAATTAAATAAAAATACTGGTCAAAGCGGAGTGACAAAAAGCTCGGGTGGAACAATAAGCACATTATTCTTCAGCCAGTGTTGCGCATCTGTGTTCACTGGAACAAAAAGTAAAGGTTCAGTGAACCTCTTTTACTGGAAACCGTGCGATATTGCGCTAATTTTAACATCTTGACGGAAATTTGTGTATTATTAGAATTCCTTAAGATCATCTTAACCATCTGAACTATTTATATCAGCAGTTCAGTTTCAATTCTACCAGATTTTTTTCTCCATACCTCTTTGTAACTAAATGTTTCATTAATATATTGTAGAATTTACAGGGTTTTTTTCTTAATATGATGAATAATATTTCACAAAATTAATAAGACTTCAGTATTATTTTTTGTTTTACAATAGGGGTGACAGGTAATATAATGGTTATAGCTGCCTTCCACATGAAGGGTGTATGTTTGAATCCCATCTCCTGCTGATTCCTGCATCTCTCAGTCAAGGTACAGCACTTTTAAATGGGTAAAATCACTGTAAGCATTATAAAAAAATCAGTTTGGAGACACAAAAAAGGTTAGCAAACTATTCCAGAGCTTCCTCTACTCTACAAACGTCCCTTCACTTGACTTCAACTCACTCTATAGTCGCTGGAGGTCACGTAGAAGATGGGGAGGAAGGCGAGCCAGATGATGCAGGTGGTGTACATGGTGAAGCCGATGAACTTGGCCTCGTTGAAGTTCTCTGGACACTTCCGGGTTTTGAAGGCGTACACGGTACACAGGACCACCAGCACCACGTCGTAGGACAGAGACAGCAGCATGCTGAAGTCGCGCACGTTGCACTTGAGGACGACCGTCTCCCGCTTCTCGGGCAGCGTGAAACGGCGGGTGCCTGGCACCTCCAGGAGCAGCCAGACGGTGGTGGCAAGCAGCTGCACGGAAATCAGACTCAGGCAGATGAAGACCTGGGAGCCGGGGCTGATGCAGCGCGGCCGCTGGGCGCCATCCTTGACGCCGCCAAAGATACGGGCGATGCGGTTGGTCTTGGTGAAAAGCGCCGAGTAGCAGACGGCGAAGGAGGTGCCCAGCCCCAGGCGACGGAGTGCGCACACGGCAGGCGAGGGCTTGGCAATGAAGAAGAACGTCATGCCGTAAGACATGAGCACCCCCAGCAGCAGGATGTAGCAGAGTTCGCGGCCTGAGGCTTTCACCAGCGGCGTGTTGTTATGGCGGATGAAGACGCCTGCTACCAGCAAAGTGCAGATAAAGCCCATACAGGCGATGGCCACAGGTCCAATGGCCCACGCGTCCTCCCACATGATGTAGTCTTCCGGCAGGTCGTAGCATCCCGTCAGGTCCTCACTCGGCCACTGTCCGAGCCCACAGGGCTTGCAGGTGAACTCGTCCAGCAGGTACTCGTACGGCTCACAGGGTGTGCAGATCCAGCAGCAGAACTCGCCCGCTTGCATCTTCTTCATCTCATTGCGGGCACAGGGGTCGCTGCACTGGGAGGTGGGCACCGAGCGCCAGGGCCACTGGATCAGATCACTGTTTAGAGTCAGAGTCTCGGCCCACTCGCCCACCTGCACGTAGCTGTATTTGTCTGCTCCCTTCTGGTAGTTGAAGATGTTGTAGCGGCCCATGCCGTCACCATAGGCGTCAAATTTCACAATGTTGTCAATCCCAGGAGAGAAAGGAGCTGAGGGTTGGGAAGGGACAACAAGCATAACAGGACTTTATGGTCTGTCAGAAGCCTCCATCACACTCACCCTCTTGAATCAAAAAAAGAAACTTAATCTGCAGGCAGTTTTTATACAACGAAATGCAATATCGTGTAGCATTAATCTGGGCATTTAAAACCAAATGTTTCAAATACAAAAGTAATATAGAACCAAACACCTCATCTACACCAAAAACTGCATATGCCCTGCAGGGACGTTTTATTTTTTTTCTCATATTTCTCTTGCGTTTATGAACCGTATCTTATTCCACGACATTTAGGGCCAAATATCTGGTGTCCAAGTACCAGTGGGTGTCCAGCCCCCCTTAGATATGTAACAGCGACATCCACCTGGCAGCTACCTCCAGCTCTGCACTTGCAGACCTTTGATCGGCCTGGTGCTTCCCAGCCTTTTTGACTAACAGAAAATGCTAACTGTAGAACAGAATAAACGGTACTGTTTCGGGTTCCATCGCTGTCTATGCGATGCGAGTGCATCTGTGAAGCTATCGAGAGAACAGGCAGCAGCACCACGATTGCTTTGGGGAAGCTGGAATCCACCAGAATGGCCTGTCGCTGCAGCAGAAGCCTGTGCTTATGATCTCCATCAATCACTAAGTCAGATGTTTGTCTGCACTTATTATTTTCACTCAGTCAGAATATATCACATATATCAATTATCTGTTATCTGTTTGGGTTTATTTCCGCTGTGGAACGACAGATAAAATTCAGTCAGATATTCTCTTTATTATTTTTTATCGAGCTTAGTTGAAATGCCTGTCTGCGTTTTAGTATCAGTTCCATTTTTTAAAACCCGGGATGTCAGTTTGCTGTTAAATATCAACAGCGATGAGTCTGTGTCCTTTGCCTTTGCGCTGCCTGCTCCACTTCGCCGTTTTGATTTTAAGCTTTCGTGAAATTTTTGTGCGGTAACATTATAAATGGCTGCTGTAAATCTGAACTGACACGTTTTGTCAGGCATTTCATAGCATAAACTGAAAACAGTGTCCCTGCATAACCGAATGTCACAAACGTTATTATTCATCTTCATTAGGTGACATCATCTTACAACGTTTGTCTACTAAACTTTGGGTGGGAGAACTCTGACATTTTTAAATATTATACCAAATGAAAAATGGAAAGCCCATCTGTTCAAAATTGGACTGAAGTCTGAGAAAGACCGTCTATTGTGAACAGATCGATGCTGCTGTGGTCAAAATTGAAATTGAAATTGAATTCTTTTCTGCCAGATAAAGTTAACAGTTGACCTGTATGGGCTTCCAGTTTACACTGAGGGAGGGCGGGACTACTGCGAAGGAAGTGACATGTGGTTTGAGAAGGTGTAGACCTTCTCGCTGTTTTCCGAGGAGGTTACCCTTTGCCTCGGCTCAGCTGTGAAAAGCCTGATTCCCGGATCAATGCAAAAGCAGGTATAATTGTTCATCTTAAGATTATTGTTATTATTTTAAAAAGTCAACTGGAGTACTTCACAAACAAAGCAGGAGACAGATACCATCCCTGCTGCGACATCAGTTCAGGAGACCAAAGTAAGAACAAAAGTAAAGTTTTACGTTGCATTGCTGATTTCTGCATTTGTGTAGGTATTTATTTGGCAAATGGACTTGGGCGAAACACTCTGGTTTAGGTGGAGAAAATGCTTAACTGATGATGAGCTGATGACAGTCAGGTGTGCAAGTTTGCTGGAGGAGGAGCAGCAAAGCTAAAGGAGAAAGTTCTTAAACTCTCCCTTCATTTCCCTCCAAACGTGTGTATCCAGTGTTGTGTTGAACATCAGTGTTTATTCAGGCTGCCACGATGCGCAGAAGAGTGTCATAGTCGCTCGGTAGGTTGTGCCGTGGCCTAACAGCCGCAGGGATGAGGGTTTAGATGTGGCTCCGCCTGTGTGCACTTCAGATTGTCTCCATTTTTTGCAATCCAAGGTCTGGGCAACTGATAACTGCTAAGATGAAAATGCTCATGATACATATGTTTGTTTGTGTGATTGTCCTTTAGAAGGTCCTGGGTTTGAAACCCTCCCCAGTCCACAATACCCCTGAATAAAGTGCACACCCTGAACGGCTGTGTAAGTGGGTAAACCATGGAAAGGTGTCAGCTGAAGTAATAACATATAAGTGGAAAATAAAGGGTTCTTATTGCCCAAAATTCAAACTTCGGTGCCGGTACCCATTGACGGTCGTGCAGTGTGTAAATCCGGGCCCAGAAGGGAAATAAAATTATGTTCTGCTCATTATAAAACCCCAAAGATTCATCAATCAAACCAACCCTTGGCATATTACACCTATTACATTTTATGTTGCTCTCCATTATATAATAAAAAGAATATGAGAGAAATTGCATGCATAAATCTACCTTAACATCGGGACTAATGTATCAGTTGGGGAAAAGTCTCTTGTTATATTGAATATTATATGTGATGGAGGTAAAAATGATGCCCTCAGCCCAGGTGTGCCTGTCTCTAGAGGGCAGCACAAGATTTCATATTCTTCCCAAATGAACCCTTCTCGTATGGATGATGAGTACGAAACAGCTATTCGGTGAGACAAACACTTGACATCGGATCAAAACAATGCTTCCGGAAAGTGTGCTCCAGGCTGCCGCACTTGCTCTTCACATCATAAAACCGACTTTGCCGAAATGATCTTCTATAATTGTATTTAGTGGGAGTGCAATGCGGCCGATTTGCCGTAAAGAACACAGCACTTAAGACTACGAACGTAAGTGGGTCTCACTTTCTGTGTCCCATAAAAGATAAGCAAAAAAAAAAAATCCTTAGAACTGCTTTTCTTCAGAGTTTACTGGAACCCCCCCCCCCAAAAAAAAAACAAAAAATAAAAATCATGTCCTGAACATCAACACTGAAGGATTTAAAGAATCCAAATTTTGCAAGGCACCCAGTGACTTGGTCTTCAGTAGTGTTGCCGTGTTCCTAACAAAGGTACAAGACCAGAAACAGCTCAAATTCCACAGTTTGCATGGAAATTGCTGGTTACTTGCAGACAGCGTCCAACACAATATAATGTCCAAATAACATCTATAGCTAGCTAATAACATCGTTTTTCTTCCAACAAACCACTCATATTATTAAAATGTTACAAATTATAAAGCACTTAATCCTGACTGAAAGGAGAAGCTGGCTGTGTTGATACAGGGGGTGGAGATGTTCAGAGAGAATGATTTAGACATGGCTGTGCTACTCAACCTGTAGCATCTTCCACTTGTTTTTTAAATTATACAGTCGAATCTGTATATAATTTAATATAACGGCAAGAAATAAGGGAATTCTTAATCTGCAGCTGAGAAATGAAGTTCCCCGCTTAGTTTTATATCCATTTTCTCTTGGCTCTTTTCTCCACATTACAGTCGACAAACTGATGAAACACGTTCGGCTGCACTATCAATGGGTGCGTAAGCGTAGAAATTCACCGGGGAGGACAGAATGGAGGTGCTGGTGTTTTGAATCCAGTTCATTTTAATGAGATTCATTCTGCTTTTGTGTAGATCACCCATGCCTGCATGATGTCTGCTCATTTCTTTTTGGATTTAACTTTCAAATGTCTCTGTAACTGAACGCACAGCAGCAGCGCCCGACTTTCAGCTATTTGTCTAATAAGCGTGTTGCCCAGCGCTTCGCTGAATGACAGCTACAGGTTTCAGCCTTGAGGGTGCCCTCCGAGGCGCTTCTGGGAAGAATCCTCTCATTAGAGAGATGCAAACAAATGCAGGTGCCGTGCTGGAGAGTGACACCTCGCCAGCTGTCTTGGAAGCTTACTGATGCTTGGAGAACGAAGCCTTGTGTTTACCCACATTGGATGGGGTGAAATTTACTTCATTAAGTGTCGGCTCTGGAGAGTGGGGTAATATTTGGACAGGATTATACATCCTCTAGAAACATACATGTTGAAATAGTATCTTGATAACAACTAAATTTTACTCTTGTATCTCAATTATACTGAAGGCCCCACTTGAGTACTGAACAAGTTCTTGTGTGTGTGTGTGTGTGTGTGTGTGTGTGTACACAAATATAGTACATAAGCAATTACATATATAGATATACAGATATTAATCCCATTAGAAAGTGCATCAGCCTACAGCTCCACATACTAAACAGTGTATTGACTAACACCAGAATCACACAAATAAGTAAATATCAAGTTGGATGATGAGATGTTAGCTAAAGGGAAGATTTCCATCAAAGTAACCTACCACATCTGCCTCTTTGTTTGACACAGCAAACTGTATTTAAATAAATCTGTTTGTTTTAAAAAAAAACTAAACTGCACAATAAATGTGGTGACATGGTGCAAACATGTTCAGACAAAGCGAAACAGCTGATAACAGCTGTGTGCGTGCGCATCTGGCGTCAGGTAAATTCGTAACAGTACACAATAGAGTTTATTCCAAAACATACAGTATTATTACAGCGCACTGTATGATACTGTACAGCATTTATTTGTAGATTTTTATGTTTGTTTTGATTTATGTTTGCCTATTTATTTTTTATTATGGATAAGAGTTAGATAAAAATTCATTACAGCAGAAAATTATGTTCAGATACCAATATATAGGTATTAGCTTTCAAATGCTATTATAGCAAAAATCTGGATATGGAGAGTTACTGAGGATACTGAGGAATTAGTGTTTAGAGTTATTCTGAAAACTATGTTGAAATGTTTTTGATTTTTTTGTCCATAAAATAGTTTTTTTTTTAAATAGTGTGGTCGCACTCTCGGTTAATCTGGTAACTCATAGTTACTGCTTACAAGGTGTGGGGGTTGAGTCCAGCTCAGGATTTGTATGTTTCCCCTGGGTCTTGACACCCTCAAACGTATGGATGAAAGCAGTAGTAAAACACTCCTTCCCCCTCACCTGCTTTGGAAACCATGGTTATAATGAGTTGAATTTGCCTCGATGGACCTTCCAATGTTAACAAGCTTATAGTGGAGTTTCAGTAGGTGCTCTATTTCTCAAGAACACATCTAGTGTTAATAAGGGTACTACTGTAATTTCAGCAAAAGTTATTTCACTTACATTCTAAATATTAAGTTCTGTTGCACTAGTTATGCACTTCCCTTATGATTATTTTTCTCAACTTCTGAATTTTCTTGAAAGCTAACCTTGTCAGTCTGGAAGACTTAGAATCAATGACATGTTATAGAAAATTATTATTTGTGACTAAAGACATGGGAAATTCATTCACCTATTCTGGTCTTTTGAGATGTGTATGTGTCAGACACCATCAAAATGTCAAATTTGAGACGGGTGGTCATGGGAATGACTAGTATTCCGTATGTCTGCCCCATAGTGCCTGTTTGAAGTGGTCTACAGTTAAAGCATGTCTCTGTGGTGAAGTGTACATGTACACATCATGATAAAAGTTAACAAGACCTCTCTTCTCAGGCAGTTCAGAGGGTTGCTGTGCTCTCTTGCATTTTCCACAGACACCCGCTGTGCTCAGTTGAGGCTACCGGGTGGGAATCGCAGGCTGAAAGAGTCCTCTGCTTCCGACGTGTGTTAGTCACGGACATGGGGAGTCAGCCTTGAAGTCTGCTGTACATCTGCAAGCTGCCTTTGTTCCAGCATCGTGTCAGCTGGCCTCAGCATGGAGCTGCCTTGTCAGACGCATGCTAAGGACAGCTCTGTTTTATTCATTCTTTTTCTGTTTTGGTTTGCACCGTACTTTGTGGTGTCTGCAAGGGTTCTTTCTCAGCCTTTAACCAGCAAAGCCACCGCTCCCATTCTGCTCCACATGCTCTACCACATAAGATCTGTGAACTCCAGCTCACCTAAACTCTACAACTTGAACAACAGTAAGAACTGTACAGTTGCGGGGACCATCAGCTGCAGGTGGTGTAGCAGTTAAACCCACCGATTCAACCCAGGTTTGAATCAGCCTCCTTTCTGTAAATCGATGCGGTAAAAATCACCCAAGTGTATAGAAGCAAGTAGCTTAACTTTATAAGTCCTTCTGGAGACGTGTCAACTTTTGTCAAATGTATTTCAGCTCACAAAGTCTAATTTACAGGTTAAGTTAAAGAACTACTATCATACTGCCAGTTTCTCTGCATAGATTTGTATTTATAACAAATATATATCTTAGATATCCAGCCTACAAAACAGAGGTAACCTCAACTGTTATGTGATGTGTTCCTCCTAATGGTGGAATTTTATCATTGTCTAAATAACATTCCAGGTGTAATGTTTTCACAATAATTGGTATTTAAACCTCGGAAGAGCTTCGCTCTCGTACCAAATCCTCATTTTTCATGGCGGTGCTTTGCTTGATAGCTGTGCAAAACTCCCGATCCACTCATTAGGACAGAAAAGCGTCTCTGCTCGCGTTTGAGAAGGAACACGGTCCGAATGAGGTCTGCTCACTTGTAGGTCACTGTTCAGTTCTCAGCTTGCTATTGCCCCCCCCCCGGCCATTTTGCTCCTGCCTTCTGCAGGGCCACTGCAACTTGCAGAAATATTGCATACGCAAATAATGAAAGTGCAGGGAAATGGGAGCGCAAATCACATTTATTTGAGCTGGAGAGCCTTGCTACTGCGTTCTGCTTGGCAGCAAATTGCGGGGTGGGGGAGTAAAGGGTGACTGGAGAGGAAAGTGATGCTGGGGGACGGTTCTAAAGGTGTGTGGGCTGGGGGTGTCCAAGGTCTTGGAGAAAACACGTGGCTGAAGACCATTCTCCCTGAGCAAATGCTGTAGTTGTGGAAGATTAAAGCTCCATGTACAACTCCGGCTTAAGCTCACTCTGCTATTTTGGAGCAGCTGGGGTGTATTTGGATATATCCAGCATGACACAAAATTACTGTACCTCTCACTGCTGCACAATATCACTATTCATCTCAGAAATTCTGTATATGGAAATACATAAAATAACACAAAATGGCACCATGCAGATGTCTCTGTTGTGTGTGCAGTGTTCATTCAGGCCTCTGTTTGTTTTCCGCTCTGGTGAAGGTACATTTTGCCGTAAATTATAACTATTACTCTGTTGGCCCTCATATCACCATATTGCAGAATGAGATACACGCTGCACAGGCCTGGCGATGAGCCCTGATGTGGAGGAGATATGTGATCTGTGAGTGCTGCATATACCTTTTCACGTACAATTTCGTTCAAATTGCAATTGGTGGCTTCATACCAAATTTTGTACATCAAGGAAACTTTCATTTGGAATTCTGCTGCCATACTTAGGGCTGCATGAAACGTGTACCTTTCAAACATGACATCCACAAGGGATGCGGGTGTTGTCACCTCGGTTTTTAAGTTTTCCTCGGTAATGAAGGAGCACAGTCCCCTACAATATTCCTGCTGAAGTTCCAGAGGTTGCTTCTGCAGGGGAGAGGGAATCCCACAGTGATCTCTGCCATCAGAGATGAAAGCCGGTCGACGGCCCGCCGCACGAAAACATCTCGGTTGAATTTCAAAAAGCAGTAATGGTGGTTGGCAGCTCAGACTGCACAAAGCCTGGGCCAGCTTATAATTCATTATTCATCTCACTCTTCCTAATACCCTTCGGTCACAACTGAGGCTCCAATACCGACTGTCATAACTGATGGCTCTCGCCCGTCTTTATTTTGTAGGCTAATATATCTGATGCACTGTCAAGTTTGTCACATAAATAAGGCAACAGCAAAACACATCCGAGTTTGAGAAGCATCAGCCCAATTGACAGCTAACAAAGCAAGTAGTTGGAGGTGGGTGGATCTCAGCAGTAGTTGGGGATTGATTTGAGAAGGGGTACCAATTACTGAAACAGAGCAAGGCTGGATATACCCATATGGCGGCCCGTGTCCTAGGATGGGTGCCGTCCAAGCAAGTCTGGAGGCAGTGGCTTGCTGTCATCCCGGACAGCTGCCTGCACACCCGTCTGCTTCACAGCCTGAAGTACGGAGATGCCAGATTTCACACTGGGTTTTCTGTGGGTATGCTTTTTCCTGTTCATTTAATTCTAGCAACTGGTCAGCCACTTCAGCACCACAGCCTCATGACCCCCTTTCCCCATGATCTTGGCTGTGCCTTCCTAAGTTGAAAGGGCTATCTGTGCGACTTGCTTCCTCTCAGAGCAAGTTCACAAGTCGAGATATGTGAAATAAACAGACTTGGCCTCAAAGTTCAAACCTCTGGCTGTCATTTCACTGTTTATCTGGTCCTCTCGGTAATCTAGGGACAATGCACTGATCTTCAGCCTCATTATCCGCACCACTTCAGCTATGGACCTTGATGTTCTTGCTGCCTCAGCCAGTTTCTAACTGAGCTTTTACACTGACCGAACATTAACTGTGTTGAACGGGAACACTTCAAATGGGAACATCTCGCACAGAAATTCCCTACCAACCTCCTGGGTTGCAAGTAACAAGAGGGCTTCAGTGAGAGGGCTTACCCTTGAAACTGACGTTGAGCAGGTAGTCCCTGTAGAGCTTCCTCCCATCCAGAGGTTTCATGGCGTCACAGAGCTGTGTGGTGTTATTGCACAATGTCCGCTGCATCCGGTGCAAGGCATGGGCTAAGGCATATACTGCATTCACTACAAACATGATCTTGGACTCAGGCTCAAAGTTTGAGCGGTCGATAGTCTGGTGCTTCCCACATGATGCCCTTGTGCCATCTCCACTTAAGCTGCACTGGAACTTCTGCTCCCAGAAGTCCCTGAACCAGGGGTTGCGCTTGTTTTTGGCTGGATCAAGGTGTTGGAAGTAGTGATTGAACTCCTTCACGGGGTGAGCAGCCAGCTCCAGCGTGACGGCACCATCTGCCACCATCTCGTTGCCCTTTACAATGCTCTCCTGCGCCCCCCAGCCGTCACTGGCTATCCAGGTGAAGGATGTGTTAAGGCGACTGGCAGCAGCCAGCAGCTCGCGGGCATCGTCACTGCGCATGAAGAGTACAACCACCCGGGCGTTTGATTTCTGCAGTAATTGCCGGATGACTGCGTCGTATGACTTCTTGGCATTGGAGCGGCCCACCTTCTCAGAGGTAGCAATGCAGATGTTGCGCAGCCGGGCTTCCTGCTCAAAAGCCTCGATTCCTGTCTCCCCGTAGTCTCCCTCGGAGGCCACCGTGGATACGTAAGTCCAGTTGAAGAAGCGCAGGATCTCTGCCATGGCCTTAGCCTGATAAAAGTCAGGTGGGACCGTCCTGGCAAAGTAGTCGTACCTGGACTTGTCGCTCAGTTTGGCACTCGTGGAGGCATAGCTGATCTGAGGGATCTGAAACAGCCTCAGCAAGTTGGCAACCTAGACAAAATATTACAACAATCTGAACCTGGAAATCTCAACTCTGCCCTGTTATGCAGTGGCATTTTAAATACTGGTAATTGCTTTGGACTTTAGTTTTAAGACTAAGAATCAATTTTATGAGTTTGAAATAAATCAGCAGATGCTGAGTAAAAATGTGTAAATAATGTGAACGTGCAGTACTGTGATACAGCAGGACGGTAACAGCTTTGTTGTGGAATGTGAGATGTAGGCTGCAGGTCACTTTAGACAGCGGAAACTACAGTCAGTATGTCCACAAGGATTTCACGGCAGAGAAGTCTTCATTTTAATTAATCTAGCTCTCGTTTTAAACAAGAATAAACTGTATTTTTCAAATCGGTTGGAGTATCACTGACAGGCTGCGCACAATGTCAGGAGAGGAAGGACCGCTTTCCTGTTGCGGTAGTTCAAAGTAATTTGACATAAATCTGCCTCCGTGCTTATTAAGTCCCGCTAAAATGATTTCTTGGTATAAAAAAAAGACTGAAATAAAACTGCTGTCAAAATCACTGCCTGAGGATGGAGGGGAAGAGATAGCCAGGGCAACAATACAAAGGGAACAATGGTTAATTTTTAATGTGACGGATAACAGTGATTATCGGATGGGAGTGTCGGCCCGGGTCCGTATTCTTGCTGGCTTTGCTCCAAAACCTGAGAAGTGATATCGTGAATTGAAAAGCGATTTAGCGATTCCTGGGGAGATAGGGAAAGCTGTCTTTTGTGTGGCTCAAAGAAGGGAGGTGAGACGGTGACGGCGTGGGGGGTAGCTATGTAAAACTATGCAAATTTCTTTCGTTTTGTCATAAGAGCTCTTAGAAAGCCGGTGAACGCCTCAGAATGCAATAATGACAGGACAAATTGGGGGCTCGCTCTCCAGGGGCCCCCGGGAGGGTCTGCGCGCAAAAAGTATATAAACCCCAGCAAGGGAGTTTCTGCTCATGTGAGCTGCGTGAAAAAGGCAGCCGGCTGTGGTATAGATCAGGGTTCACTTGGTGGGCACATTAGAAGGTGCAGAATAAATAACTGATGAATAACAATGAAACATGTTAATAAATGATCCACCAGGAGGTCCCGCAAGAGATCGAAACTAATTGTTTGGAGGTCCTTGTGTGGGGGGGTATTTTTGAAATTGTAAAAAATCAATGAAGAATATTATGGCAAATTCCTCAAAGGGCAACAATAAAAGAGCACTATTGTGAAACACTGGTAGGAGGTAATGCTAATCAAGGTATTACTGTATTTTTGCATTTATATATTATTATATACCTGTGAACTGGTGGTATTATTACCTGTATAGAGACGCTGCTATAGGAGCCCCCAATGACTCCAGTGATGGCCAGCGGGCTGTTGTCCTGCAGGGCGTACGAGCCGTCAGGACAGATGAACTCGGTGTCGTCCACCTTGGTGAGCGAGGCCCTGACAAACTCCAGCGCTTGCTCCAGTGCGTAGGTGTCACGTGAGCAGGTGTCCAGGATATGCACACCCAGCGCAACCCCAGGTAGCAGCGTAGGGTCTCGGTTGATCTCATCGACCGCGAAAAGCATAGCCTCCAGGCGTTGGATGCCGCGGTCCTCGTTGATGCGGCCGCACTCGTCCATTCCTATGCCCTTCTCGTGGACCGGGAAGAGCCCACCCAACACTAGGTCACCGTCAATCTTGATCTCCTTCCTCCCGAAGCTGGGGTCTCCCAGGGAAGGAGGAACTCCCACAGGCAGCACCAACAGCAGCAGTAGGGTGGCTGGGAGCCTGCTGGGCATTGTGTGACAGCGTTATTGCAGTCTCAGGTGGCTGGTAACATCAGCAGCAACGTGGAGTCAGCTCCCTGTCCACGGATGGGTGGACAAGCTTCCTCTCAGCACAGGCATGGAGGAAGGGTCTGCAGGAGGATCTGCTGGAGTTCTGCGAAAAGGGCACAGATAGTAACAATCAGTTCAAAGCAAATCTCAAGCGTGTTGTAAATTCCTTCTAATATTAAAGCATTGATTTTTGGCTTCAGCAGAGATTTTTTTTCATGCTCAGTTAATTTCAGTGGATGCAACACATAAAAAATTAACCGTCGTCTTTGAGTTCACTAGACTTGCTATATACTTTGTACAGGCATTGCGTCTAATAACTCGTACAATGTTTCCATAACCAATATAACCCACTGTTGCAAGTTTTGCTATAAAGAATACCAAAAAAAGTCCACACTGGAGACACTCATGTTGCTAACTTGGGACCAAAACAGTGGAAAACACGCCTCTTAAGTTGTAAAGGAACTAGTTCTCTTCACATGTACTTTGTTAACAATCAAATACAAACTGGCACTGCGAAGGTTCAAAAGGACCGTAGAATCAAACACTGCTTGTCATTTCACAGCAAAAAAAAAAAAAATCACAGCAGTTGCAATTGGAAACCTTTTCCACACGATCGGCATTGTCCTCGATGCTTTACTCTGTGTGTTTGGGCTGCAACAGCTGGAAAAGCCATCTTAACCTCGCGTGTTTCCCGCAGTTCCCGGGTTCCTGATGCATCGGTGACTAGTCTGTGGAACCCAGCTGATGTTCAGGGAGCCTTGACAGTGGCACACGCTGACAGGTGGGTCGAGGGAGACGGGGGCAGCCCTCATCCACCCCACGGCTCACGTGTATAACCAGTACTGCTGTTAGTCCAGCTAGATGAACACACATCTGCAGCTCCATCTGTGCCATTTTCTCAGTCTTGAACAGGAGTGTGCGGTTGCTCTGAATTGTCATTGAATTTGCACAGCAAGCATCCTCCTTCTCAACTGTCAATTCTAGCAAATGCTGTGGGAGGTGGGGGAGGGTATAAAAACAGCTCCAGAAGAGCACTGACATATCGAACATCTCGGCAGGCAGAAGATACTTTCACACCTTCGGTGGAGGACTGGAACACTGTTAAACCCGCCTCGTGACGTTCATATTGGGAAAAGAAGCCCCTCTGGAGATTTTAAATAGGCGCAGTGGTTAGGACAGTATTGCCTTAGTGACACTCTTAGCCTACAGTTGACTTGAGAGGTTGGGCAAATGTATTAATGCTCATGTGAAAACCTTCTCAGATGCCAGAGGTGTGATTTTCTGTATTTTTTTTTTTTTATATATTTCTCTGCACGGCTAACATTGAAACAGCAAATTAATACAAGATAAGAACCACCTTCCTATACAGAATCATACAGTAATGGCAACCCTGTAAATGTGTAAAAGTGTTATGTGATAACATAACTGCTGCTTTCTGCCTCAACATCCTGAATAGTTTCTTTGTATTTGTGAGATAATTAATACAAATAGTTTAGAGGATGGGGTAGCGGACGATGAAGCTGTGAGCTGATGCTGGGGTTTATTGGCTTTTCTTTGGGTTAATGCCTCCTTTTTTTGGGGAAATGTTTAGTTATTTTTGCTCCTGCTTTAAGGACTTCCTTACATAGGAAGAGAGAGGTGCTAAAATATATCTACATTCAATGGAATGTTGATGGAAAAAATAAAGGACAGGAAAGAAACTCATATCCCAGCTACATTCACTATGCTGGGCTTGATGTTCTTCTTGTTGGATCTACAGTATTGTATCCTGTTGTCTTTAGAAAATGAAGAAAAAAAACAAAAACAATCTTAGGAGTAGCACTTTGAGGGAAAGGTGAAAATTGCTGTTCAGTGGCACAGATGTCTAGCGTGTCGGTGGAAACAGCAATATTCAGTGCAATTGTATGTGTCTCATATTATTATACAATGAGATTTTCAGCAGAGGTATTCAAGAGTTCCTTGATATAGTCTTTTGTTAGATTTTGCAAAAAAACTCCATCTGACCCATCCATCCTTTTTTGTTAACCACTTATTCTTGAGGAGGGTCCTGGGGGGCCAGAGTCTGTCCTGGAATCAGTGGGCTCTGAGCTATAAATCTATCCGTGAACTGGCTGCCAGTCCATTGCAGGGTACCGCAGATATAATTATAATACATAGAAATGCTTTGATATTTACACGTGAGGCACATTAGAACAAACGAAAGTAAAAATGTGTCATGTTCACACATTCATTGCCAATTGTGGCCCGATTCATCCCATGAGCACGTTCAACGTCTCTCAACATTTTGCCACTTTGAACTTCCTATATTATCCCCACTTTAGTATCCATGGCAACAGCATGCATCCTCTTAGGGGCGCACTCAGAATCACCGGCACTCGCAAACATCAGAGACAGGCTGTAAATCCTGCAGAACTGAGTTTACTTAATGTGGTCCTGGGCTCCTGCTCTGTTTTGGTGCATTTTACCGACCTCTGCCGGCTGGCAGCGTGCACGCAGGTTGCATTCGCTGAGCAACAGCTGGAAATGTTAGAAAGAAGATGAACAAAGATGACAAAGCAAAATAAATAACTGGTAAACATTTTTGTACATTCAGAAATGCATAACTGTTGCATGAATAGCCATTGTATGAGCTTCACTGATATAACTGCTTGTGAATCTTGACGTTTGCGGTCCTGTTCGTTTATATATGAGTCATAAACCTATATATGCTCTCCCATATATAAATATGTTAATAAATAGAACAGCGACGAATGCTGTCCAGTCTGTTTTCATGACTGAACCCCACTGTGAAACTCTTGAGCTTGAGGGTGTAGTCACTCAAGTTATGTATTTATCTGCAGCATCTGCAACCCAGAAGGTTTTCTTTCATGCCTTACATACAGCAGCGGTAAAGACCTTACAATCTGCTCAATGTGCTTAGTGCTACACCCATGTGGAATAATTTTATTGAACAAGTCAAGCCATTTTATCGTATACTTGAATTATTCAGTTCAACCAGGAGTTTAACGCAACCTGCACACATGCACGGACGGGACTCAGAATGGAAATTCCACCGGTCGGACGCGAAGATGATAAAGTGTAACACGTCCGGGAGCCCACCAGACCAACGAGCATTAAGTTCCCCCTAAGCTGACCAATAGAGACAGGGGTGTTTAAAGGTAGACCTGCCCACGCTTCCTCAACTTCCTGGCAGGAGTCTTAGACAAAGATATAAATTAATCCTGGTTTTATGATACAGTGGAATGCAGTGCAGGCAGTTTCAGGAGACCGCATTTGGCCAGCAGATTGTAAGGGTGAGGGAAACTCATTTGTTTAACGGCGTTACAAGAATCAGTCAACGGAAACAAAGCAATTTCTTAATAAAAAATATTCTACTACTCGTGCCGAAGTAAAGAATAACCTGCATCTCAGCTTTAATATCCTATAACACAGGTAACATCTGTGTAGGACATCATCACGGGATATGTCACTCCTGGCAGGATTCCATTATTGTGATGGGACTTTGTGCAGCGATGCAGTTCACCACGGCATCTAGTTCACAGCTCGGCTTAATTTAATCAAATGTGACTCCTTCACCGACCGAACGTGGCAAAGCCATTGTTAATGAAGTCTTCCCGGCCCCTCATAATCGACGGTTCCCATGGGAGTTAAACTGTTTATTAAAGATTAAATTGCATCGAAATTAAGAGCTACATACTGTACTGTGATCTGCCAGGGGTGTCAGCGCGTGAAGATGCAAAATCCAATGTGAAAGAGTGGTTCCACTATACGTAGCTTGCAGATCTTTTAGGTGGCAGGGCTCACTGTAGAAGTGATGTTATGCATCCGGTTGGGGGGCCGTAGCCGTGCTGCCGTGGTTGCCAGGGTGTGATGTGTGCATTCGACATGCTGCTGCTTTGAATGGTACTTCCCAGGAGGGACAAAAGACACTTCAGACCATTAGGACCGAGAAAATGAATTTTTGTTCTCCATTTTAATGGGCAAATACTTTTCTATGCACTGTTTATTTTAGTGCTGCCTTGATATTCTACTCCGTGCTCTGAAGTCAACACTCTGTAGTTTTAGGTGATATTCGCCATATGTTTGTGAAAGGGGTTCTTCTTATTTACCGTCAGTGTGCGATCGCCGGCTTTTAATTAAAGACTTTATAAGCTTCATGAATGCAGATGTCACCAACACAAGTGAGCTCAATTGCCTCTTCTGCAGATATGATTTGTCATACTCATGCTGCAATCTCTTTGGCAGATTGTGGCAGTTTTTAAATTTAATTCTCAAATCGTTTCTGTGTCTTGACTTATCAAGGAAACGCGGCTGCCATTGAATTTAATTGGTTGGAGGGGTAACCAATTTGTAAACACAAACCACGCCTATGTCACATTTAGCTCCCAGGAGAAGTAGAGCTTTAATCTGTGTACTGGATAGAACGATGTTGTTGAAACCTGAATACGCATTGCTAGGAAACTTGTAGAATTAGACATTTATAGGATTGGTGATAATGCTAAGTTTGCAGAAGGGTTACTGGTTATTTTTAGCAGTACTACTTGAGGTTTGAGAAGGTATTGGGAAGAAAACAGTGAGATACAACAGATCAGTTGATATGACTGTTGTCTTACTTTGAGAATATGTTGCATTTTGATAAGCTGTTACGCGAAAGTTGAATAAGTTTAAAGAGCCCTAGGCAGTTTACAATAAAATGGAGAATTGTGCTATTTAGTAACCGGCTCAGCTTTCACAGTTCTTTGCAACTTACAACCGGTGTCAAAAGAGGTGACGGGTGACGCAGTAGTAATTATCATTTGTATTTAAAGTGGATTCGGTACACAGTATGTGTTTATATGCTGACAAATAAACCATGTAAAGCAGGGCCTGTGACCTCGGCAAATTGTTTTATATTGCTGGGATGAACCGTTTCTGTGCAGTATAAATGAATTAGTAACGTTTCAAAATTATAGGTGTAGTCCTCTCCTTTATTGATGATTTTCTGGTTCTTGTCGCTGGCGAGTAACAGAAAAATGTTCAGGTCCTTATGAATGGATAACAAGAACTTCAGCATTATGAAAACACTGTTAGTACTTTTAATTTTAGACATTACACTTTGCAAATTGGAAAGCTTCAATGAAATATTCATGGTTGTTTCTTACTTTTGAACTGTCACTGATCTGTAAATAGGACACCAGTGTTTTGAAAACAGAGCAAACATCCTTTTTTTTTTTTTTTTTTATTTTCGCACAGTATCTTGTGAGAATGTTTTAAGCCACCCCCAGATCAACAATCTGAACAATGAAAGTGTTTTCCAAGCAATTTGCCATATTTGTTGCAATTCAGCATATCATTTCATAACTCCCAAGATAACCTTTAGGGAAATGTAAATAAAAGTGATGCCATAAACTTTTCTTCAAACAACTATGTATTTATTCATTTTAATAAGGCTACTACACTAATGTGAAGACTCCACCTACGTACTGAAAGGAATTATTCACTATATATTATTCCGATACCTGAATGGCCAGAATGCCTATTATTATTATTGTTACAATAATCTTCAGTGCAGCTTTGAGAACGAGTTGCTGTCTTCGAGGTTCACATGCACATAAGAAGAAACACTACTGTGCTAAGTTGAGAAAATTAATTTTATGCAGGAGGAAAAAAATGAAAATGATCTCACCTGGCTTAAGACTTCTTAGATGAAAGACAAGAGAAATAAAAATATTGTGAGCACGGTGAAGCATGTTATATGTCAGTTTGCAGCAGAACTTGTGTGCCGTGGAAAGGAGGATCAGTGGTCGAGGTGCAGACAGCTGTGTTTAGCTATTCTGTGCCCAGCAAGTGTTAGATTTAATATTTAAAATGGGATTTCTCGCTGAGAAGTCAGTCTGGAGCACAAATCATCAGCATCATTCAGACTGATTCTGCGTTTTATCTCTTTATAAAAGTCTAGGGCATAAATAAAATACCAAAAACAAACAACAACAAAAACGGACCAGTATTGTGAGTATTATGTGCCATTCAAGAGCCAACAGGCAGGGCTGTGAGTCCGGAATGAACTTGAGGTTTTAGAGGTTCAGTCGAATGTCTCTGACTCAAAAAGCATCATAACACACGCTGATTCGGAGCAAAGTCCACAGCTGTTTTCAGACTATCACTATAGAATGGGCTGTGGATTCTAGGTTGGTATATAGGTAACGCTTATGGGAATGAATATTAAAGAAGTGGAAGCACTGAGTGCAGTTTTTCTGATGCAGCAGGGCTCCGTATACAGGTCTGTTTATCAGAATGAGACTGTCTCACTTACAGTATTTTCCACGGGTAGCACAGATTTCCCCGTGTCCCAGTTACCACTGCAGTGACTCATAAACCCTCAGCTACTTGTGTCTAACTGTCATAGCCTTATTTGAATAGCGGCACCACTGCACTTCGATCCCCCACTTCAGTTCTAGGGAGATTTTTCCACTTAGAAGGCACCTTCCAAAAAAGCTCTTTGTTACATGTCCCTGCAGAAAGGGGTATCCTGACGAAGAGAAATGATGCAGACCCCCTGCCCGCCGTCACTGTGAAACATCAGTACGAGATGCATGCGGTTGCTTGGATCTGCAAAACCGTCTTCTGCAAAAATTCAGGAGCAGCTTTTCATTCATCATCCAGAGGTTGGGTTTTGATGCAGGAGAAGCCTGCTGAGCACCCATTTGCCCAGCACCACTATTTTGGTGTCTTCCTATACGGTATATTTCCTTCTGAGCGGAAATATTCTGTCCTAATATATATGATATTAGAAACCCTGATGCCATATATGTGATGTTCTTACTGGGAAATGTCATGCAGTTCCTGAACCGCCAAAGAAATGAAATGCAATATAGTTTGTTTAAATGCGTTGTACGTAGTGGCTAAACAAGCCGTTAAGATCTTAACATTACAAAAAAGTGGAATTACTGTTGTTTTTTTTTCCTGTGCTTTCTATGATGCTTAGATATGGAAGAAGGAAACTAACCCCGACTCTGACTCTGCCATCACCACACATATATCTGTAACCCGCCTAACACCATAATATATGTAGAATGATGCGATAAAAGCATGGATATGTAGCCGTAAGCAGCCCCGACGCCTACATTTGGATTCCACACATAACTTGCTGGTATAAATAATGCATTGTTATCATACTTTAAAGATGTTGTACCACTCAGGAGCAAATTCTACCTAGATGTCTACCTTGCACGTGGACTGAACTGCAGATATAAGCTCTCTGCCTCACTATATTTTTTTCAAACCCTTTTTTGCACCCCATTCCTCCCCCCTACACCTGTCTCCTGTCTTTCTTCACCTGGAAATATATCCTGGGCTATACATGTTTGCTCTGCTAGAAACTAAAAGTAATGCATGCAGATGGAACTTGTTTTATTTTGTCTTAGAGATTAAAAAAAAATCACAACTATATAGTTGATTTATCATGGTGATATTTGTGAGACAGTTACTGTCTGCCCTCGGTTCAACCTATTTTTGTTTTCAATCACTGATGGAACCTGCATTGTAGTAACAAGCGCTGGACTTCAGTAAGAGGAATGACAAGTGAATCAGGAATGAGCTCTGCGTGCGCGCACGAGTGTGTGTGTGTGTGTGTGTGTGTGTGTGTGTGTGTGTGTGTGTGTGAACATTTGCTGTCAACATCTGAAATAAACTCTTTCACTGACAATTTGATTACATAAGGGTGACTAAAGGCAGCTATAAATCCACATGTCCTCAACAGGCAAACATGAACTAGATAAAAATGATCTAACAAATTTTCCTGCCTTGCAGATTATGTAACCTTTCATAATTGCATACTTTTTAAGTAGTACAGTACGTGGTTCAGCTTCTGATCAAAGAAATACCACATTACAACAGCATGAACTCATACGCTTTACAGCCCTTTATTTACTGATGATGATAATAATAATAATAATAATAAGCCATCGCTATCAACATTTGTCAGTCTAAATAGTCCAAAGTGTGTGTGTGTGTGTGTGTGTGTGTGTGTGTGTGTGTGTGTGTGTGTGTGTGTGTGTGTGTGTGTGTGTGTGGCCACCCTGCACCCTGAGATAGACTGGCTTCCCATCCAGGGCAGTTTCAGAGCCTAGTGGCCAGTGATTCTGCATCGGTTCTGGACCACTTACCATCCTCATGGTAAGCGGTTGACAATAATAACAATAATTATAATAATAATAATGGTAATAATAATAAGCTATAAATATACACTTCTATGTTTACAAAATAGTTGCGTTTAACTTTTACAAGGAAGGTAATAGGAAGAACAAACTTGAACCAAATTATTTTTCCATCATCAGTTGGTATTAAATTTCCCGTTTCAGTCCCTTTCTTGACAAGAGAATGTAAATCACTGCAGTTTACAGGAACAAAGTGATGCAAAGATTTGGACTTGCCTTTGCCTTTGTGCAGCGCCGGTGTCTGTAGTCCCTCAGTCTTGTCTTGTCACTGCACGCTGCAGGTAGTGTGTGTGCGCGCGTGTGTTTGTCCGCCTCGTGAGCGACCAGTACCGCGGATGCTCCTGTCTCCTAGCAACACGCATCAGTGCAGCCGGGGCCCCCTTGTTCCCATTGGACGAAATAACTTCTTGCTGAAAATGTATAAATACACAAAAATCGGGTTCACTCGTTTAAGCTGCTGAGGGGGGTGGGGGGTACACTGTTCATATGAGATGAAAAAACAAAACTGCATACATATTTTTTAAAAAAAAAGGAGAAAAAAGAACTTTTTCCACCTTGTAAAAGTTTCTCACAGGTTTACATAAATAACTGGTTTTACTGCAAATGCACAATTTATTGTCTCAGTAACAACACATCTCGGACGTTGGTTTTCTATATGTTTAACTAACTTATTATGCATGAAACAAATTAAGCTTTTCATTTTTTAAGCAGATGTATGAGTTTGCAGCACGATGAAGAATAGAATAGGACTGAGGTGTTATAATGAAGAATAATAAATATGGAAGAAACAGTGACAGATCCTGCTACTTACAGTGGTCAAAAATCTTGCTCATCTATTTTCTGTCTGCGAAATTTGTCTGCAATTCTTTATTTGCATTTCTTTGCATCCTTTGTTGTGAAAATATCCGTATGTGTACCGGCTGGTCTGCGGTGGCTCCTTCCCCTCCAAGCGACTTGGGTTCATTCACAGACATACAAGAAGACTGAGGGAACCCAGATAAATGCAAAAATAAACAAAACCTCGGTAGATGTTAAAGCCCTTGGTCTACATTATCACATTAAATGTTTTTTTTTTAAATATAACATTTGTACTTTCACCGTGCCACATAAAAATAAATTATCAACTGGATGAAAAAGCATGTGAAACGTGAAATCACACAAATGGTTTTCCCCAGGTGTTCATTTGAATTGCGAAAAAAGCAGAGAATACGGAATATAAAATTATGGTTTCACTTGAATGATTATTATTATTAGATATTTTTAAGCATTGGTCAAATGTGGTAGGAATTAGACACTTGCAGTAGCTTGCAAAGTAATAAAAATTAATATTTAAAAGGGTGCATTTGCCTAAATTACGAGAATATTTTCTATGTATGTTTGATTTTAGTGCAGTTCTGCATTAGTTTAAGCAATTTGCTGTCAAATAAATGGGATCATTTACAGGCAGTGAGTAACTAACCAGGGAGATTTATTACTTGACTATGACAGCTAAAATGCTATTTCTGTTCCCAGATTAAAAATATTTCAGTTTGAAAGCCTTTTTTTAAGATGAAATGTATATTGCTTATTGTGTGTGGTTAAGAAACGCTTTACCTTGTGTTACACGTTATTACTTCTGCCTTTTTAATATTATATTTCCACACCTATCTAGTTCCACGCTGCTTTCAGTACCATTCTTTATTGAATATGCAAATTTACACTGTGCTCTTTATTCACTGTTTTGGCTCGTATTCCGGAAACTATTAGTCAGATGATGCTTTTGGTTTCCCAACCAAAGTGTCATCTCGCTAATACTAACAGTTTCCGTATAAAACACGAAGCGCTTGCAATAGAAACAGTTATATTATTATAAACAAGATACACAGGAATGGGTTCTTAACCATGGAAAAAAACACGCTCGTGTCAGAGGACTCAGGAGCAGCACCTTTTATTCCTCCACGCTGAACCACAGTTTCTCTCAAATATCTGTGTTCAGCAGCCGGAATTGCCCACCTACGCCGTACACCTGGCATGCGAACGCGAGAGGAGGAGGCAGACGGCCAACGGTGCAGGCAGACATGGAGTGAGTGGGGTGGTCCGGTGTGTGACACCGTGTGGGCCTGAACCCCCTCCTTCTCATCTCAGGGTGTCGAATATGATCTGAGGACCCGAGCAAGGAGATAAGGCCCTCATAAGGACTCGAAAGTGACTGACTGAGCAGTCTGCTCCACAGGGGACCCCCAGCTAGAACATTCAAATCAGCATTATTTGTAGTCCATGGTGCCTGTAATAGCAGCCTCTTTAATATATACACGTACGAACATTAATCTTGCACAGCAACTAAAAACCTGACTTAGACGCGACATCGCAAGGTTTCCGTTCATCTGAAGAGCATCTTACATGACTGACAAAATGTGAAGTCATGCCTGGGTTGGTGCCCTTGTCTTCTTTTCAAGATGAAAATGAGATCTGGGCGAAAAGGGCACCTTTTCTGTAGTCGTGTTGTTATTAGGTTGTATGGTTAGACTGTGTTGTGGCTGTAACTGAACAGAGGCGGATTGAAAAGGTGTGTAGCTGCTAATTCAAATGGTTATTGGTTAGGACACAGAAATAAAACTCATCCTCAGGGGAGTCTTGCTGAACAGAATCTAATAAATATTACATCTGTGGGTGAAAGCAACGGTAGACCAATGATCTCAACAGAACTTTGAGCAACACATACCGAAGGGTCAGTGGTTATTAATGTTATATACTACTGTATACACTATATAATCCACATAAAGTATTATTATTATTATTGTAATTGTTTTTCAGCTGATACCTTTGATCAAGTTGACTTACAGTATTAGATACACTACATAACCTCCCTACAATCCATTCTATCATCAGTCCAATACAGCAGTGTAGAGTCTCCAGTTCACCTGATACACGTCTTAGGACATTGGGAGGAAACCAGATCATCCGGAGGAAACCCATGCAGACATGGGGAGAACATACCAATTCTACTCAGACTGAACTGGATTCAAAGCCACATCAGAACACGGCAGCATAACCACCAGCAGAATACAATATTATAAAAGTGGAAACATGTCGCTTGAGATTTTATACTTGCTTCTTGTATATTTGTTAAAAAGTAGTTGCGAGGCAGCGGCAGAGATAAAAAAAGAACATACTGAATTTAAAGAAAGCACGATAGTTTGAGAAATTACTTTGCTAATGTAGGTAATTCCACGGCTTCACATTTTTGTGAACTGAACTGTGAAGGACCTCGTATCAAAGGGAGCACTAGGGCTGCAGCCAGTTTCTCATCTGACATCATGGAGGGTGTGGAGAGAATTCGACAGCACACTGTTCCCCCTGCCGAGCACCAGGAACCTCACAACACACAGTCAGTCCTTACTGGTGCGCAAATGTACAAATGGCCTCTATATTCTGCAGCTATACAGAATAAATACACTCACTGGCCACTTTATTAGCAACACCATTCTAATAGCTGGTAGGACCTCCCCTTTGCTCTCAGATCAGCCAGAATTCATGGCATGGATTCAACAAGGTGCTGCAAACATTCCTTAGAGTTTCTATACCATGTTGACGTGATTGGAACATGTGGTTGCTGCCCATTTGTCAGCTACGCATTCATGCTGCCAATCTGCTGTTCTACCGCATCCCAAAGGTGCTCGATGAGGATTCAGGTCTGGAGACTGGGGATGCCACTGGAGTTCACTGAACTCATTGTCATGTTCATAGAACCAGTTTGAGATAGCTTGTGCTTCGTGACAAGGCCCGATATTATGCTGGAAGTAGCGGGTAGAGGACGGGTGAATTGTGGCCAATTTGTGGCTAAGGCATTTGCATGATGATCGATCGGCATTAGTGGGTTCAATGTGTGCTAAGAAAACATTCCTCGCATCATTACACCACCACCACCACCAACCTGAACTGTTCACTCAAGGCAGGTTGGGTCCTTGGCTTCATGCTATTTACACCAAATTCTGATGCACTGTCTGTGTTTTGCAGCAGAAATCGAAATTCATCAGACCATTTGACCTTTTTCCAATCTCCAACTTTCCAGGTTTGGTGAGACAGTGACCACTGTAGCCTCAGATTCCAGTTCTTGGCTGAGAGGAGCAGAAACCAATGTGGTCTTCTGCTGTGGTAGCCCATCTGGCTCACGGTTCGATATGTCGTGCCTTCAGAGATGCTGTTCTTTTTTTATAGTCTAAGAATAAATTTTTAATGCAGTTTTCTCTGACAATAAACGTAGGGACGTCTGCAATATTACGTTTTTATTGATTGTGATGTAATGGCTGGAATTAAAAACAAATCAAGTTATGAATACGTTTTCGGTCCCGCAAGTGTTGGAATGTTGAGGACCCACTGATAATCGAGATGCTTGACTTGTTTCGTTGGAAAATTGAAGGTTTATAATTGACTACCTTGGAAAAGTGTTCTTAATACAACCATAGATTCCTGCATTTCTACAGTGTATGTTCGGCGGAATTTTTCTGACACACATCTCAAAGCACAGGAGTGATTTTGACACCCTATCCACTCATGATGACTGCGCTCTCTCTCAGCTTCAGTCCACTCCTCGGAGCGTCGTATCACTGCTGGTTCATTTTTAACTGACCACAGTGGCTTTGCTCATGAAATATTAACCTGACGTCTGTTGAATTATTGATTAATGACACCATGAGACACAACAGCCGTGCAGGCAATCTGTCAATACAGGGCATCAATAAAATAATAGTATCTGCTGTAGTCGATGCAGCAGGATTTTGTGGTTCAAGTGAAACTTCACTTTTATCAGCTTCTTCTCAGCTGGTGGCCAGTGGATTGTGAGGAAGTCATTAAAGTCAAGTTCGGCATGTGTGACAACACAAGAGGATGGATGCCACGTTGAGATAACAATGGTGTTCCTAAGCTCTTGGAAAATGATCACAACATGCGCTGTATGATTTAGCAAATGGTCCTTGTTAGTCAGTATTTAGTAACCCCTTAACTGTCACATTTCATTGACTTTGAAATCATTACATTATAACCACATTCGTCGACTCTGCATTTTGCCAAGTCTCTGCAGCGAGGCCTTAACAATGTTTTGTTTCTCCTCCATTTCACACCTTACTGCTGAGTGACCCCCAGTGGACCAGCTCATTCCACAGTTTCTGCAACAGTAATAGCCTAATCCAAAATTTCCAAAGGTTTTTTGGTCGCCTGTTGTAGATTAGTAATAATTACACTTTGATGCATGACAACAAGGTTATCTGCTACATTTTCTACAATATTCTTTTTTTTTTCAATACCGCTCTTTTATTCTAATCCTGGTCAAAAAGTTTTGTGCTTTTTTTCCCTCCACGACTCTCTTCTTGACATTGGATGTTCTGAAGAACGGAGTATTACAATGGAGATTTTGTTTTGTATTTTCACTCTGACTCTTTGACTTCACAATGAACTGCATTTCAATTAAACACAAATGAACAAAGCTTCTTATCAGGGCAAAGAATGTGCTGGAATTCACTTCATGTAGGTCTTTGGGGAAACTCTTATCAGCCCACTGTGATTGTGTGCCAAAAAAGTAATAGAAGTCCTCCATAACACTGGTGGCCTGGTGTTCATCGAGGGCTTGCAAGGGCAGAGGATACAAAATTGGAGAAAAATAAAGTTTTTACATCATTTTTTAAAATAATGTGGATCTGCAACTGTGATATATTGAAAAAAGGCTTTGTTTAAGCTCACTGAAAAGACAACATGTTTGGATTTCACACAGTGTTTGTAGATCTATTCTGCTCAATGTTTTGACAGATAGAGAAGTTTCACAGCTGTCATCCTATAGCTGTGTCTAGGTACAACAGTAAATATAAATGGTGAGGTAATCGTGATGGACGGTGAATGCAAATTTATGGAACTGTTACCCGATCAGGAGAGAAGTGAGCCCAAAGCAGAATCTTTGAGAAGTTTTGCCAAATGGTTGGTTTGTGAATCTTCTCAAACGTTCAGATGGATTCAGCAGTTTGGTGGGACAGAGGAAGTCCCTTCCTTCACATTGGAACCAAAAACACGAACCTTGAGGCTCAGTTTCGCAGCTCTCATGAGTGGGACCACCAAGCAGTCAGAGATTCAGAAGCATAGGGATGTTGGAGTGAAGGGGGTGATCAGGCCCGGTAGGTGTTGGGGTGCATGTTATTTGACCATCATGTAGGCCACAACCTGAGTTTTTAATGTGATATAGAAAGCCACTGGAAGCCAAAGGGAAGACATGGGAACAATTTACTTGTGTACCAGTAATGCAGTGTAATAAATCCACAAAGCAGATACTGTCCACAACTGTCTGTCCAACCTAGAATATTCAAAAAACACAGTATCCAGCCTTAGACAAAAAAGTGTCCACATATGGAATGACTTTAGGAACAAAAGTGTTCTTTTGCTCAATGCTTGCTATGGACCAAGTGTCGGTTGAGAAAAGCATTTATTCAGGATCATCCCATCTATTTTCCTCATGAAGTGAACTTGAACTTTGACACTGCAGGTTGTTATTACTACTATTATCAGAACTAAATAAGAGGTCTATTAGTTGAGCTCCTTATCTGAAATTTGTTGTTCAGCTTGAAAAAGCTATTTAATTTCCCCACGAGGAGCTTTAGATGTGATAATGCAGGCTTTTCTGATGCCAGTCTTACTTTGAATCCAACAAAAGGTGCTAGTCTGATGTCCACTTGAGATATGTTTGCACTGACAAAGGAGTAGCTTTTAAAGAGTCAAACTGGGTGAGAAACTTCATGTCACAGCATTTGAATGTGCCGTTTTCTGTCTCAACGAGTCGCTCGTAGCCAGACATCCTAGAAAGGTCTTCTGTGAATTGTTTTCAGTAGATATACAGTACTGTGCAAAAGTCTTAGGCACCTGTGGGAAAAATGCTATAAAGCGAGGATGGTTCCAAAAATAATGCCATGAATACTTATTAATCAATAAACCTTCTAAAAAGTGCTGTAGACAAAAAAAACCTCAATCAGATCAATATTTGGTGGGACCACCCTTTGCCTTTAAAACACCATCAATTCTCGTATGCAAACTTGCATCAGTTTAAGGTAGAGGTTGGTAGGTTCTTCCAAACATTTTGAGGAACTGGCCACAGTTCTTCTGCAGACTTTGACTGTCTCTGCATGTCCTTTCAGACTGACTTGATCATGTTGAGATCAGGGCTCTGTGGGGACCATACCATCTGTTGCAGGATTCCTTCTTTTTGCTGAAGATAGTTGTGTATGACTGAGATTGGGTGTTTGAGGTCATTCTCAGGCTGCAGTATGAATTTGGGACCAATGAGAAACCTCCCTGATGGTAGATAAGAATCTACCTGTACTTCACAACACACCTTCAAGTTGCATCCCTAACACTTTTGCACAGTACTGTGCGTATGATCATGGGTCATACAGTAAAGAAAATGGGGAACATAATCAAACTGTTGAATAACTTAATTTATTTATAAAAGTGCAGCTCATCATCTGCCACAATTCAGCTGCAAGAACTGTTCATTATACATCTAAATATCTGAACTTTGATTTCATAAAGATTTCCATATCAGTTATATGGAAAATATTTGCCGTAGTGTTAAAGTATCTCAATACGTCAGAGAGATGCTGTTTTGGCAAATACTGTTGGAACAACTCACCCATTAAACTGAATTGCTGCTACTTGTCATCGATTTGTGAAAAGTAAGTTTTAGAAAAATATAGCAGCAACACCATCATTTTGCTGCACAAGGTAACCCAGACTACTGAGTTCACTATTCCTTTTTTTTAACAGTCCTTCCCCTTGTTTTGTTCGTCAAGTCAAACATAGAAATCTCGGAACACAGCTATATTGTACAACTGTTTATGTTCCTCATCTTGACCGACTGTTTTAATGGGAAGTTTATTATTAAATACCCTCATCCATAATGGCAGGGGCAAGGCCGCCCAAACACAACCCTGGTCTTTTTCATTTCTGTTTCATTTGCATGCAACATTTCCCAAAGTAAAGTTTCACGACATTTCACATTGCTCTTGCGTTCCACTTTTCCAAAAATCACATTTAAACCGCCTGTGGGAGACAGAGGGAAAGGAAGAGAAGAGGGAGCAACTGTCAAGCATCACTGGAGAGCAGCATATGGAGGAGTAGTTGGTGTCTCTCGGGTGGCTCGACTTGCTTCGGGGACGATGGGGATGACAAACAGCCCAGGTCTTGTTCCCAGATAGGCTCAGATGTCCACTCAGCAGTTGACGGGGGGAAGCTGCCGTTTCATCTCCCAGAGTCCTTTGCACAGCTCGGTCGCCAGCTACGTGCTGTCCTCTTCGTGCCGTCCCCCCCAACTTTTCCCCATCTCTCTGTCTCTTGTCTTTGGGCATCACACAAATGTGTCCCACACCGCACAGGTAACTCAGTAAGTCTTACTCAGGCAAATGGTTGGGAGACAGAAAAATCTCGGGGGACAAATGCAGCTTTGTTCTGAACATCAGGCGCGTTTAGTTAAATAACTTCTAACTGGTAAACTTTCTCAATTCGAGTCTAAAAATGTAAATGTAAGTCTGCTGACGTGATCTCTTCCCCCCTTCATTTTAATACAAAACTTTAATAGCCAAGTTTGCATCATATTCCAGGGAAGTGACAGGGTGGAGAGTCATTCGTACCCATTTAATATAAGAGAACGGCATCGAACTGGAAGGATAAGCGTAAAATAATAAGTCCAAAAAAAACTGCAACAAAAACAGTTAATAAATATTATGCAAACAGTGCTATGATGTATAGGTATTTATGATTATTTTCAGGAATTGACAGGGATATCTGTGTGCACTTAATATGGACAGGGCAAAAAGTAAAAGAGAAATAGTTCTTTCTTTTGATACTTTAACAACCATAATACTTTAGCACATATATGCTGTGCTGCGAATGCAAAACCTTAACTGTGATCTGTTAAGAACTGGAAGCCGACAGTGGAATATTAATGCCCGCTCAAGTGAGGACATGAATATCTCAGAGTTTGATAGGAGACACTGCTTGACTGATAAAAGTTATTTTTTTTATGTTTTGCCAGTCAGCCCACATGTTAGCTTGCCGCCCATCATATTGCACAACGTATCAGAATCTTCTCTGCTTTCGTCAGCTGGAATCATGCTGAATTTCACATTATACTGTAAGATGTTTTTATAATATAAAAAATCGTTTTTATAATTTTTCAGTGTTTTTTTTTTTTTTTTTTTTTAAAGTTGTGTGGGCACAGCCTCACAGTGGTGCGAGTGTTTACAGGGAGCGGCGGCTATGGGGTTGTGTACGAAGATACGCGGCCTCTCTCGTCCCAGCCGGGTGGCCCGGGTGCTTCCAACCCTCATTAAACTCCGGACCTTTTCGGAGGGATCCACGCTCTCTTCACCCGCAAGACCAGCACACAATGTGCATTTTTTGTCCACCTGTAAGAGCACCAGCGAAGACTGGCAGCGGCGTACAGAAAAAAACAGCCATCTGTGATTGCCAGAATACATTAAGCTTGGAAGCAGCTTAGCTGGACTTCATCCAGCCCGCCCCCCGTGCACTTCAGACCAAACAAACAGAAGCTAGCAAATGCGCGCCGGGGACGAAGAAGGCAACTCGCAACGGCGGCCAGGGTGACAGGCCCTCAATGGCACGTTCAGTCGCTCCCAGCGCTGCTGAATGAGCGCTCTTTAACCAGGCCTGTTGTGTGGTGATGGGAACTGAGACGGGCTGCTCTCACGCTTGTGTGCCGGCTGCTTGAAATGCGGGAATCCTCAAAAGCGGAGGACTTCACATTCTTTCTCATGCTCCGTTGGACTGTGGTAAAGCTGCTTCTTACCCAGGAGTGGAGCCTCAGTTACAATCTGAAAGCTGTTCCTTCGGAGTTGCAGGGTCCCACTAAGTGTGTGTGTGTGTGTGTGTGTGTGTGTGTCAATGTGCATGCCCCAGATTTTAATATATGGGGGACATTTTTGAAGAATCTCTCTCCACAATAATAGCGAATGACTCTGAGAATTAAACATGCAGGTGCATCGCTTTTTTTTATAGAAGAACAGATAGTAGCAGGAGACATCTTGCATGGTTTTACTGAAGAACTACGGCATTCGCATCTTCAACAGAGATGCTGACAGATGTCTAGGGAATTCCGCATGATAGCGTCTTGTGCATGTGAAACAGCTTCATCCTATGTTCCATGGAAAAAAAAAAAACTGTAGTTCAATACTTCAAGCTTTGCTGAGCATTTTGAATGGTGCTTGTTTTAGAAGGTCCTTGTTATTCAGGGCCAACTTTGAGGAAGTGTTCATCAAGGGGATGGGAATAACTGGCACAATAATGGGTGCTGGCTGGGATGTCTGGCATTTTTAACCTTGTTTTGAATGTTTTTGCCATCTGAGGCACCATGCGTGACTTGGATGCTGGATCATCTTCTGCTGAAGCAGGGGCAGAAGGGGTTGGGGCAATGAGACGAGAGCCACTGTTTCCAAAGTCCTCTGCCTCCTGAATGCTGGTGGAAAAGCAGGCTACTCATGCAACCCATTGCAATAAGGTTGAGAGCATTCATAAGATCAAAAATTATGTATAACATGCAAAATGTGACCTGAGTAGTAGCAATAACTTGAGTTAGTTTCAAAATAATAATACTAAATAACTGATGGATACACAGCCAATAATGGAGAACTGAAAGCATTCTGCTGAAAATATAGCTCAGGCAAAAGGGCAAAAATCCTCTTGGGGGTCCAAGGCCACCAGGCTGGCTAACCCTCCTGAACTTTCTACCTTTAGACTAGGAAAAGTGTTAGTTTTGCATGGTGAGACTCAGCATGGTCATGAGGATACTTGAGATCAGGTCAACAGGTCAACTTGAAATGAAGCACTAAAGGCAGGTTATGGAAACTAGCAGGTGTCACCAAGGTGATGTTCGTCTGTGGTAGTCACACAAACAGCACCTTCAACAGCTACACGTAATAGACACAAAGAGGGTATAAAAGCAGTCCTCGCAGGATCTACGAGTTTAATGCAAAAGCCCATAGGAGTGACATCTCACGTGCCAGCTTTGTGAATATTAATTCATGGTTTCCGTTATCTCACCTTGCCCAGGGATAGGTAATTTATATGACCAGATTTTGATAGAACTTGAATAAATGTGGTATCTTCTTTTGAGACAGACGTGGCTTTTCATTTCCTGAAAAGTGGCGAGTGAAGGAAGTCCATGGTGGTTGATAGTCCCTTAGACAGGAGAGAGAGCGAGAGAGAGAGAGAGAGATTCTTATAGGTTGGTTAGTGATTTGCCTCCGGCGGTTAAGGGTGTTTGTCTGCCGTATGGTGTATCTGACGCAGAATGGTATTAGCTCTCAAAGAATTATGTTTGTTACTGTATGGCACTTTGGCTCATTTTAAGATACTCCACACTTAGGGACATGGCAGCCAAGGCACATGTGTACCTGTATCGATATCCTTTATTCCTCGCTTTGTTTTGGATTTCGGACTCCACGCAACTGTGTCAATATCCGAGATCCTGTTGGGGTGAGAATGTGGCTGCGAGACTAAATCCGAATAATCAGCTGCCTAGATCACTGGCATGAACAAAAACACCGGGTCATTTATGCCAATAAATTGACTTTCTGCTGCTAGTTACGCATCGATGTCCTTTAAGCACAAACTGAGGGGCAGTGAAATGGGTAGGAAACCGAATCTGCGATCAAAGTCAACAGGAGTTGCTGGTGTCCCGGTCCGCACTAAGAACCGAGAAGTGTTCCAGAGACAAGTCATTCGTGATGTAAACCAAATGAATACAGCGCTACTGTACAATACGCAGGCCGGCATCCACGGGAGAAATGATGAAGCTGCACTCTCTGTTCATCTGAATGCAGCGCGAGGGGACGCTGACAGCGCAGAAGAATCCAGGACAACAGACGATTCATGAATACTTATAATTCCATAAATTTGATGTCCTCTCTGCACCAGTGAGCTACAGAGAGTTGAGAAAATAGGTCTTTCCTTTGATGTGCTAGAAGCAGATCGATAACACGCAGGCTCTGCGGCGAGCATGAATCTTTTGCCGCCGATCTCCCTTTCACGGCATCGCACGACCCACGGAGCTCGAGGGCTCCAGCTGGAGAGCCGGTCACAGACCTTCGTACGGAGGAATCAAGCTGGGCGGCCTGTGTCTCTGTGCTCCCACTCCACATCGGGATGGAGATCATAAACAGTTCTGGCCGTAAATCCACCTTTAAATTTTTAATACGCGCACAAAATTGCTAAATTGTTCAGAAATCCACACGCAGTCTGTATGTTTCACTGGCAAATGATAATAATTTGGTGTTGAGATCAGGCTGTCTTGGTCTTATACTAGTTCCCTAGAATTCCTTATGGTTTCCTTATTTCTTTGTAGAAAAAGCTAATTTGTCTTGCAAAATGTTCATTTGGGCGAACGATATCCGGAATGTTCCCATCCCTTAAATGCCTGAAAGTGTGCACTGAAAATGCGACATGTTTAATCCTCATTTGGACACGATGTGGTTGGGATAATCTGTACTGGAAATAATTCTGAATGTATATTTTTATTGGTGGCTCAGGAGAAAATTTAAATCCCAAATTAGGATAAGAACAGAATAGTCTTTCTCCATCTGTATGGCGGTAAAAATAGCGAATGACCTCATCATCATCTATATACATGAAGGACCAGAGCCGGAGAGACAGGTTAGCGCAATTTTAATCTCTCAGGTTCCACCAAATTCGTCAAACGTTTAAAGCTCGTCTCTTACAAGCTCCCTACCGCTCAAGTACGTTCAAATAGAACTGTTTTATTTTTATTTTTGGTAATGGGACGTTTCTTCATTTCAACAGAAACAAGACAGAAAATAGTTCATGGGTGAAGATTATAGTAATGTGACGGTGGGTCGTGGTACAGAGGTATTGGGTTTAGATTAAATATTTAGGAAATTTAAACATTAAAAAAGATCTTTCTGTCTCTGAAGGCAATGGAATTTTATATATGGAATGGAAATGCAATGGAATATGCAATGGAAAGGTCTGGCAGAAATGTAGTCTGTATCGTAATATTAAATTTCACCATTCTAACCTGCAACACAAAATCATAAACAGGAAAATGGCAAGATGTTTAAGCGGGAACACTTTTTCCTGAAGACACATGGAAAAGTGACTTATGGGTGATGTTTCATAAGCAGAAAGAGGAGTGAAAAGGAGCGAAAAGTTCATTGCCAGGTGTTGCTCCTTCTCACAGGCATCTGTTGTTCTTGTAGATCCCGGGACACAACACACACCCCCTCTGGTTCAGCACCACTGTCTGGTTGCCCTCAACAGGCTCATCTAGATGTTACACACATTTGTACAATAACTGTGGTCCGTTGATGCCGAGTGTAAAATGTTCAGTATGAATATCAAAAGCCCTCTGGTTCTGTCCTACGGAGTTTTCTAGAAGAAGTGAAGTGTTTAAAAGCAAGAAATCTGAAGGACTGCTTGCTTTCACATTGCTATTCATTCTTTGAAAGCTCATAATTATACATAGACAGTCCTGTGCAAAAGTGTTAGGCATGCAACTTCACTGTCTGTTGAAAAGTACAGGTAGATTCTCATTTACCATCAGGGAGGTTTCTCATTGGTCCCAAACTCATTCTGCAGCCTGAGAATGACCTCAAACACCCAATCTCAGTCATACACAACTATCTTCAGCAAAAAGAAGGAATCCTGCAACGGATGGTATGGTCCCCACGGAGCCCTGATCTCAACATGATCAAGTCAGTCTGGGAGGACATGCAGAGACAGTCAACTGTGGCCAGTTCCTCAAAATGTTTGGAAGAACCTACCAACCTCCACCTTAAACTGCATGCAAGTTTGCATGAGAAGTAATGGTGTTTTAAAGGCAAAGGGTGGTCCCACCAAATATTGATTTGACTGAGGTTTTTTTGTCTCCTGCACTTTTTAGAAGGTTTATTGATTAATAAGTATTCATGGCATTATTTTTGGAACCGTCCTCGCTTTATAGCATTTTTCCCACAGGTGCCTAAGACTTTTGCACAGTACTGTAAATGTGAGCAAACAATGATTTTATATGCAGTATTGAGTAATAATGTAAATGCCTGACAGCAAAATATATATATAATAACAAACAAAGCTGCAATAAAATTCCATCATGTATTTATGATGTGAGAGACGGGACACATCGAGGACAGCGGAGCTATGCATCTATATGCATATATATATATAATACATTATTATTATGGAATTATGTGTCACCCATTATATTTGGTGTCCCTGCTGTGCAGCCACATCGATGTAAATTATTCTACCATTTCAGTACAGTTCATTCTATCTTCTTTCGACTTCTTCCTCTACGACTTTGTTGAATGTGTCCGATCCAACATCCGGCCAGTTAAATTGTTTCTGTGCGCAAATGTACCGAGACAGTCGTCTGACCTGAAAATATTTACATGATGGTTCTGCCAGGTGAGACCGATGATTATGTTAATACAGAAATATTAACAGAAGTATGGTTTACAGTATGTGGTTCAAAATACCAGGTTTAAATCATTAATCGTCAGCCCAGCGTGTACCGCTGTCTTATGAAAGCTGCAAGTGCAGAGACTGTGATTTGTGACACGTTTGAAGATGGCTTCTCTGTAGCCTCCTTCAAGATGTGTCACACCTTCCCTTAAGGGTTTCTTCCGCCGGCGACGTGAGGCAAAGTGCCACACGGGAATCGATAGGTTGTCCTTTTTTTCTTTGAGTGCGTTCTTTGTGCGGCCTGTTTGCCCTCCTGCCCGCGGCGCTCGCCGCAGATGAGGCGTCGCTTTGCCGTCCCCGTCCTTCACCCACCGGTACCCGCCGCGGCGGAGGGGCCCGGGCGTCGTTCTCCTCCGCAGCCTGGCGACACACGAGCTCATTAAAATATCTCTTTGCGGAGCTGCTCCTTGGCCTGTGTTGGAAAATAAGCGGTGTGTCGTGCAAAGGATTATTTTAGTCGTTTTTTAGATCTGCTTTAAAATGGTCATTTGTTGTGACAGATCTGTATACAGCCTGTGTCTCCTGTTCTACTTCTGTGGTGGGAGATGATCGTGTGTTGCACCTGTTTCATGTCCGCGTGCAATTTGAGTTAATAAAATGACAACAGGCAGGTTTCGGGCTGTGTGGTGGTGCAGTGGTTTGATGTGGGGCTCTGATGCCAGATGGACCTGGGTTTGAATCCCACATCTTGCTGTCTTGCCCTTGATCAAGGTGTTCGCACTCAGTTGCTCTAGTAAAAATTACCCAGCTGTATAAATGGGTAAATCACAGTAAGCCACTGGAGATGGCAAAATGAATAAATAACAAAATTATACATAAAAATCATGAAATAGACCATTAGTGTAGATGACAAAGTTTGAACCACAGTGCCTGCTGGTTTTTCTATTTCTTTTTTTTTTTTAAATTTCAGATGTTTGATGTTTATTTCCCGTCACTGTCAGACATCGTTGTGCTTGTGGCGGATGGTGGGAGGTGCTTTGGAACAGGTTTTTGTTTTGATCTTCAGAAAGTGTGGGCCAGTGCAGCGTGAGCAGGTCTACAGGCATGACCGGTGTTCACGTGTGCACACGCGTGTACCTGTCTGACACATAGCACACCCTTCAAAGGCCAGGTGACAAGCGTGCCGCTTGTCACACTCTCCAGAAGTACTCCCACGTATCTCGGCCTTTTTTTTTTTTTTTTTAAACCGCAGCGCTGCCCGGCTGATTGAAATTCCGACAGTGCGGCGCTCCGAGCCTCTGCCGCCCCCCGGAGCCTCTGCAGGATTATCAGAAAAGTGCTTTTTGGGGCGGCTTTTGAAAAGAGACTCATTAATGGACAGGCTGGCATTATTAAAAAGCCCGTTTTGTCGAGCGAGGCAAACAAATTTCTTGTGAACTGCGGATGAACTAGGACGGCCTTTGCCGCCGCATGTACACTTTGTCTGTCTTGTACTTCCACGACAGCCATTAAACAGGAACATCTGAGGCACGTTTTCTGTCAAGATATGATAATTGGATACTAAGGGAAGCATACATAATTCAGATTGTTTTGATGGCGGCAAGGCCTGGGGATGTTAATAGACAGTAAAAAAAAGTATTCACCAGAGTTTGTTTTAAAGGGATCTCTTGCCCAATTAAATAAAGTACGGTGTAATAAAGTATTCCATCTCATTTTTACATATACACAAGTCCATTGGTGAGCTGAGCCGTAAGATGCGGATTGTTATGTTTCCTAGATCAGATGAAAACCGCGCGCAGGTACACGTGCGGCACGGTGCTGACTGGCCCTGCGGGGCCCGCGACGCGGCCCGGGGTGGTGCTGTTGTCCCTGTATGAACAAACTCATTATTTTCTCATTAAAAACTTTCCTCCACCTGTGACTTCATCTGCAGCTCTCACTGTCTGCTCCTTCCTCAGCTATCAATCTGTTCCTGCCCTTTTCTGCTTTTCAAAATTAATTCCCAGTTGTCGCCCGGCCGGGAAGTCTGTCCAAATCATCTACTGTTCCAGCCCAACCAGACGACTGAAATTATTACCTCCAGTAATAACATAAGCTATTGAAATTTAGTTTATATCCACTAGTATATATTATTGAAATATATACTGCTTTAATAAATGATATTTTTCTCTCTGACTCAGAGCCTTGCATCATCATCATCACCACCATTATTATTATTATTATTGTTATTATTATTATTATTATTATTACTGCTACTACTATTAGTGTAGTAGCAGTATTTCATTAAGTAAGTCACTGTCGTATTGTTGTGCTGCCTGTTCATCTGCTTTTAATCCTACTCACATTTATTATTGCTGATGGCAGTTATTTGTTGTGCGATGTTTTTAAAATGTTCATAGATACGATTTACTGTGTCAGTAAGTTCCCTGAAGGGTTGTGATGACTATTCAATAGGAATAGCAAGAGCATCAGATTCAGTGTGATTCAGAGTGCAAATGGAGTATTTGCGTCAAATACAGAGGAAATAATACTATTCTGTATTATTTGATGACTGAAAGCTGGGCAGGGTCATTCTTTACCTGTTCTCCCCCTTCCACTTAAAAATTCTGCAGTTTGATGCAGTGAATCCAGCGTCTCGGACAGAAGGTGTCTGCAAAATTCTAGTTAATAACCACTATTTTTCATGTTGACTAAGTATAAATGAGTAAGTGGAAATACTGCAAAGTAGTAAAAGAAGCGAGAGACTCCTTTTATAGCTCTTGTTTTTGGCCTGCATGTTAAGCGGAGACCTTCTGTCAGGAAACACGCGGGCTGATGGCGTCGTGTTGCTGGTTACCGCGGTACAGGGGAGTGACGGGATTAACCAGCTCTCCGTCAGTCAGCCGCCGCTATTTTGGACAAATCCTGGTTTACTCGCACCCGTGGAAAGGGCTCAGATTATTTTGCTTGCTAAGACATTTTATCTCCAGGTAACCAGGACCCTCCTCTTAGCAGGTTTGGTATTTAAAGCCCAGCTAAGCAGGGTGACTAAAAATATAATAGAAACACGAAATGATTTGCTTAATCAAGCATTAAGGCTCTTTTATTTATCTATTTATTTATTTTGTCTGTCAGATCAAGTACTGGAAATATTCAGCCACCTATTTGAAGAATTATCGCTGCAATCAGGTGTTTTAAGGATGTATTTCAGGTATAGTTTGTGTCCCCTGTTCAGTTTGTATCGAGAAGGAAAATGTGAATAAAGTGGAATTTAGTTTTATGTGAACAATCTGCACCGCAGCAAGAGAAAACCTGGCAGGGTGTGTTAGTTTGTGAAAAATGTAATACTACTACTGCTACTACTACTAATAATAATAATAATAATAATAATGATAATAATCGAGGTTTATTTTGGCTCTATATTGACACTGAGACGCACAATTTTTACTGAGTGTGTTTGAGTTTGACAAGTGTCTACAGGGAAAGTAGCATTTGAAGTGTGAACACTTAGAGATGTTTTTTGAGAGGTTTTAATAATAATAATCATTGCCCTTATGTCACAGAAAGTGCACAGGAGGCACAGATATACGTACTGTTGGGGTCCTCGCTGTAAATAGATGCACCCCGATAGTTCAGAGTGTGCTGAGGAACTTTTTATTTCACCGTAGCACAGACTGAGGCAGAGCTCACCCCAGGCCTGTGTTTAAAAACTGTCGGCGTCAGGAAAGCAGGCTGTCAGGTCACTTCAGGACCAAGGTCAGCGGCAGTCTGGGACGGGAGCCGTGTTTTGCTGCTGAGAATTGCGTGGGATTGCGGAGTAAAAAGAAAGAAGGTAACAGATGACCACTGTTATTAAAATGCCCTTGAAGGATAAAAATCTCAAGCACCAAGCAGATTTCTGGGGGGGGTGGATTTTAGTGGCAGAACCAAAGATACTGATCTGAGTCTTCAGCTGTCGAGACGAAT
Organism: Arapaima gigas; assembly: GCA_900497675.1. NCBI lineage: Eukaryota > Metazoa > Chordata > Actinopteri > Osteoglossiformes > Osteoglossidae > Arapaima > Arapaima gigas. The sequence goes on from UFQX01000522.1 coordinate 342,806, forward strand.
TTAACCATGAGGACACAGCGATTCCACTGTTGTGCTTCAGAAGCAAGTGTCCAATTCATGATGCGATGGAAAAACGAATCAAGAATTTAACTGAAGGCGGTATGTTGGTGTGTGGTGGAGATGCATTTGGTCATGGATTTGAATTTGAATGTTCTCCCCGTTCCTCCTCTGGTTTTCTCCAACTGTCCACAGATGTGTTTCCCCCGCATTGGTGGTTCTGAACAGCATGTAGTTTGTGTACGTAGTATGTGCGAAGTTTGTGAGTAAGTAGACGTGTGCTGGCCTTGTGATAAACTACCATCACATCCAGGGTTTGCCATGTCTAACATCTTCTGCCTCCAGGGTAGGCTCTGGACCACAGTGACACTCACTGGAGAAGAGGCTAGTTAAAATGGGGGAAGTTTATCTGGTTATGTCACTTAAATGCCAAATACATATCTCCCAGTCAATTTAACCATGTTTCAAATATGCATGAATTAAAATTTAAGCCCAGAAAGAGGAAAAACCTGGTGATTTCATCTCACACTTCTGTTGCACACAGAAATGTTCTGCAGATTTTTTTGTTTTGAAAGGTGTTCACATGCTGGAGGAGTGGAAAAGTGGAAGCAACACACTGAGCAGAAGGACGATGTGCTTGAAAAGAGACCTTTTAACACAGTTTACAAATTCCCTGCCGGCCTGGGGGCAGGAGCATGGGAATGTCTCCTCTCTTTGGGCATTTAATGGGTGTCTTGACATCCTGGTATCAATGCACACAATGAGGCCAACAATGAAGCCTTTTTCCCCGCTTACCGCCTTGCAAAATACAAATTATTGTACTGAAGGAATGCAGCTAAAGAGTTAAGACACAACCAAGGCTTTATGAGAGTTTAGGAAAAAAATAGGCCTTCATCACACTGAAAATATAAGGAAGTGTGCTCTCCACCATAGATATGAGTTATTTTCACAAGCACTGAGCTTACAGCATTGCTTCCGTCCAGAATAAACTTCAGATTTACCCTGAATATAATATAAACGCGCGACTAGAGTATTCATTCCGCTTCTTCCGGGGTGACACTCCATACCGACGTTTTGAATAATCATGTATAGATGTGACCTCAGCTGTTTTAGATGCTCTTCCTGGTTGCTGAAAACCTACAGGTGAAATTCCTGCCAGTGGTCCTGAGCTCAAAAAAAACAAAAACAAAGAACGCTTATAAGTCTTAATATGAACAATTTTGACTGATGCCACAAATGACCCACAACAGTCCATAGAGAATATTGTACTTCCCATTCAGATCATGGACTCGGGCAGTCAGTAACCCCTCGTGGTGTATTATATAAACCACAGGGATGCATAAACAATGAACATGCATTTAAAATATATATATATGTATATATATATATATATATATATATATATATATATTTTTTTTTTTTTTTTTTTTTTAAGTAATTTTACACAATGTTTGTTAAAATAATGTAAAACAATGATATAAATACAGTGCAGTATTATAATTATATTTTCGTGCTGCTCTGTTATATTTTGATGTTCATTTATAAATCTCTCTTCTTGCTCTTGACTCTGGGGACCACCAGGACACTAACCTTTTGACTTGTTGTTGTGCAATGACAGAAGTAATGGTTTAACTGAAGCAAGACACTGGCTGTTACGTGGAATAAGAAACACAGGGGTCTTAGCGCAGACCGAGGAGTCATCGTTTGGCGTCGCGGCCAAACATCGGGACTCGAAAATAGTACGCGGCTCACGTGACGGCTGTTGTTGGTGTGGCTCACCATAAGTCACATATGTCGTAAATCGGGAGCTAGCTGCAGTGCTTCTCTCGCACCAGAGGTGGTGCAGTGGTTAAGATCCCCCACATTGTAACCAGAGGGTTGCTGGTCTAAGTCCCATTAGAGACCCTCTTCACCTCTTTATTGATGACTTTGAGTAACGCGCTTAACCTGTGCAAAGTCATCACACTTTCAACTCTTCCATTCCTGGCAGTTTAAGCGCTGTATTCATCTGCACTTTTAAATAAAATTTATAACAGGAAAAAATGGCACTGCTGAACGGCTCGGGGCAAAATGTACATGAGCCCCAAGTCCGGACTGCTTGAGAAGCAGAAAGTGTCGCCGTGGACCCTCATCAACCTGCTTCCCAGAAATGTGTAGCGAAGCCTTATTTAAATTCTCATCCTGAGAGGCAGCAGAAAGAAACCATTTTCTCCCCAGATAACAGCTTCCTGTTTGCCAGCAGCCCCACTTTATCTCACCCTTATCTTAGGGTATTGATCCGAGGTAAAGAGAGGGACAGAGATTGTGCATCTTGAACCTCCTGAAAGTCCAAGCTCAGCATCCTGGCAATATCAGTACTACACCCCCCCCCCAGCCCAAATAATGATGGATTTAAAGGACATACAGTCTTTTTTTGAAAGCAGATGGGCTGTGCTTGTGATGTCTGAGTCTGGGATTATGTTATAGAAGCGCCCAGAAAGGTACATCACCTCAGCGTACACACAGGAGCTTACTTTTCCACTCTTCTCAGACAGCAATGCCGCACGACACATCACCTGACTACTTGGGATAATAATAATCATTGTCGGATGTTAGGTATTTCCGAACACACATTTTCTTCTGTTTAAAACGCTCCTTTTGCTGATCTGCTCCTGTGTTTCGGGTCTTTGTCTTGTTGCGGCACTTAAAATCTTAACTGAAAGTCGGGGGACGGACGACCACCTTTGCGGCAATTTCTTAAACACAGTTTTGAATTCATTACTGCCACTATTTTCAGGAACACACTGCTCTCATAAGCAGCAGCACACCTGTACAGGTGAAAGTGTCTGCGGCTGGACGGTGGCGCGCAGGTGGACTCAGGGCCGCCGCTGACACACCTCGTGAAAAAAATCACTGACAGCTTGTAGAAAACAAAAGTTTCCTGCAGGTAATTTCCCAAAATGTGTTTTTGCATAATGAGCCTTGAAAGTTGTCAGTGTGGCCTGGACTGTAAATTATGCTGAATTTACACATACTTTTCCAACTGGTATTTTTACTGTGAACCCAAACACTCTAACACTGCAACACTACGTCTGTCTGGAGACGTTTTTAAAGAGAACAAAAAAAAAAAAAAAAAAACTGAAATACGCTGCTTGCATAAGTATTCAAACCCTGAACATTAATATTTGGCTGTGCCACCTTTTACGGCAATAACAGCTTTAAGTATTGGGTTAAGCATGTACACCATTCTGTATATCATTTAAAATAATTTGTTTTTTTTAGTTCTTATACGCCTTTTAAATTACCTGGTGGCTGGCAAATAAGAATCAGTTTTTTTTTGTTACTTTGTGTCCCAAAAAAGCATTTTTATTAAAAGAATTTATTAAACGTAAAAAAAAATTAAAGATTAAATCTCTATAAACTATAAGTGTATGGGATTATATTATAAAGTTAAACGGAAGTATCTGAGTGCAGTCAAGTCTGATGGCCTTGCGCTGTGTGAGTAGAACAGTGTAGTGAAGCGAGTGAGGCCGTGCCCCCTTACCGTGGTAAAGGACGTGTGCCGAGGGAGGACGCGTGAGGAGCGACGGCCGTTGGGGGGGCGCTCGGTATGGGCAGCCGCTCGGTGACGCGGAAGGGCCTACAGAGGATGAAAAAGCCCTCTGATGTGTGACATTTTGAAGGAACGGAGAGGAGGACAATCTGCAGGAGGACGATCTGGACGGGTTTGAGGAGACCCCCCCGCTGGAAAAGAGCGCCACCCGTCAGCATGAATGAGTTTAGTTACGGCGGCGCTGAATCGAAGTAGCACAGAATAAACTGTATTTTCATTTCTTTATGTATGCCTTGCGGTGCCACGGTTGCACAGCAGCAAGTACTGTCATACCACAGCGTGGGTTCCCCCCACAGTCCAAAGACATGTCTTACAGGTTAATCGGTCACTCTAAACTGCATGTAGTGTGTAAGTGAACGTGTGCATGGGTGGCTACCCTGCAATGGACTGGTATCCCATCCAGGGTGGGAGAATGAGGTATCACTGGAAATAATATATCAGTAACATCGTACAACCTGTGCTTGGTAACCAAGTTTGAAAGTGCTTTTGTCGCCCTGTGCAACCTGGAAGCTCCTTCGAAGAAAATAAAGTTTTAAGCCATTGCGATGAGGTCATTTCCGGTATTGTGCTAAAAGGAAAGTGCGTACAAGCACCTCAGCGCTGACTGAGGACATTCTCATGGTAGTTATGGTCAGTTTCAAGAAGAACATGACGGGCACTCAGCGTATGCTCGGCGGTGGGCTGTGCTTCTGACGGACGCGCTGCTTTTTCCAGATGTTTCTCGCACGCGGCACCAGAACCTCCCGCTATTAAGGCAATAATTTGTCCCCTCCCACGAAAACAATAACGCTGACCTGAAGGTTTCTTCCTTCTCCAAATCACGTTTCACTTGCTAATCGTGGGCACAAATTCCACAAAACATGGTAATTTATGATCATCTGAAGGGGTTTGACAAGCGCAACATGAATAATGCTTTTCTCAATTGTATGTCATTTTCATTGTTTACACCCCCAAAACACACAATGTGGGCTCCTCCTTTATGATTAAATGTGTTTGTTTGTTATCTCTACATTCATTATTTATCGTTCTGCCAACAGCAAACACTTGTTGGGGATCCAGGTCTGTGATATGCTAAGGAGGCCCAACATGCCTGAAAGTGTGTATTGTGTGACAGGCGCGGTGACGGCGACCTGTTATCCCACGATGCCGCTTAATTGGCCCGTTTAGAGACGGGGGGCCGAAGTGGGGGGGGGGGTACTTGAGTTTGCATATCAGATTTTTAACAGATCCATTTGATGTCGCCGTCGCTCCTTCCCAGCGTTTCTGCGTTCCGCTCTTTGTCCCCAGTGTCCGTGGAAAGAGGGACGTTTCGCCAAACAAAGGGCAGCAAACACACAAATAAACACAGGTGTAGCCACCCTGAATGGAGGCCATTGATCGGGCTGCTGGCAGCAGCGCCGCTCCTTTATTTCTCACCTCTGTTTATATGTGAAATTCTGTCTGGGCCTTTAGGCATCAAAGACATTTATTCCGCTACAACAAGCTGCAATTTTTATTGTAACTGTCCAATAGAAAATTTCTACTGATATGTATTGAACATATTGTTGAGGAAATTGCACAGAGATGAAAGAGACATATTCGGCACGTCGCCGGTGTTGGTCACTGTTTTGTCCCTAGTTACTCCTCTTGTTTAAACGCTGCTAATATCCCCGGTCCCACATGAGAAACGGCCGCCTGTCTCTGCTCCTCTTCATTCTCTATTTTTTAGTCTAATCTTCAGTTTGTCGGAGTTCTCGCCTTCCTGGGAGGGCTACAGTTCTTAGTAGGGGGTCAAACTTAGACTTACCAGTTGTGTTTATATGATGTCACGCTGTGCTCTGAAAGTTAGGTTTCCAGAGGCAAGAGTCAAACTACCTGTCTGTAATCCACACATAATACACAAATACACACTTACCTTCCTGCGCCTCTTGCCCACATTAGATATTTAAGTAATTTTAAGGATTATAATAATAATAATAATAATAATAATAATAATAGGACACCTTACACCTCTGTATCAAAAAGGATGTGAAATGCAGAAAACAGGGAAATAAAAAAGTCACGCCCAGTGTTTCCACCTGTGTGCAAAGGTCACTGTTAAAGGTCATTAGAACCAAGTGCTGCTGACCATGTGCACCTGACTAGTTGGTCATGAGGACGGGCAACCAGTTTCCATGCATTATTCAGACATTATTGCACCTGCGTAGCTGGGTTCGAATCTGCCTCAGTCCGTGTGCCGTTTTCACACCGTGCCTCTGTGGGTCTCTTCCGGGTGCTTCCAGTTTCCTCCCACAGTCTGAAGATGTGTGTTTCAGGTGAACTGGTCACTGTGCATTTCCCATAGTGTGTGATTGTGTGCGGCCACCCGGCGATGGGCCGGTCTCCCATCTCGGGGGTACTTTCATAGCTCAGCAAACAGTGAACCTGCGATAGGACTCCTGTGACCCTGACTGGGATACAGCGGTTAATGATAATGGATGGATGGATATACCTGTGTATTTGACTTTCAGAGACTGACTGTAAAAATATTAAAATGAAATGTGGAGCACAGTAGCTGCCATTTCAGTGAAACTGTTGCATCTTTGAGCTTTGCGGCATCGTTCTTAACATATTCTGATCCTTCACTAACAGCTGGAACCATCGGAAAAAAACAACTTGGTACGGAGCACCTTGCCTGTGACATACGGCAGCATTCTCCTACTGTCGTAGATTTTGTCGTTGAGTTTGTGAGGGGACAGAGCTGTCTTTGACATATTTTTTGTTAATCGAAGAAACAGGGTTGAATGTTATTGACTGACTGCCTAAAGGCCCTTCATCACTCCCCTGTTGAACACCGGCCTCCTGTCACAGCAGCAGCAGTTTGAAAAGTGTCGACATGGAAGCGGGACATTGTTGGTTTTCTTATTTCTTTACTGTCAAAGCTCGAAGAACAATGGACCAGAAAGTCTGGCAATAAGGGGTCTATACTTGTGCATAGACATCAGTAGTAATGATTATTTTAAACGGCTCACAAAGGAGCGCAAAGGTGAAAAATCACTGCATCGATCCCATGACAATTTGTTGAGGGTTCTGCTTTGAATTAATTTTTCTAATCTGACCGATTGAACAAAATATGCTGCTGCTCCCTTGGGGACCAACACAAACAGAGAAAACAATGTGTTCTTGTTTTTAATGACAGAGGGGCTTTTTTGTGTCTCATAATGTGAACACCCAACATTTGCATTATACACATTATAAGGAATTTGGACGAGAAACATTTGTGTCCTCGTGTTTAGGGTGCGAAGGTCATGCAGCGTTTGACTGACATTAAAAAATTGTGGAAATTACTCATTTCTCTCCGGCGAAGGCCATTTTTGTCTGATGTCATATCTTTTTTTTGTACCATACGCTGTCAGCGTGACGGATTGTGTTGAATTTAGGGCCTTTATTTGATGTCCGTTGCCGTAAACAATTCGCGGCTTGACGTGAACAGCTTGGGAAAGAACGACGCAGGGGAAAAAAGAGACGTATGGTGCGTGCAACAGCAGGACTTTACGTCGCACAGATTTTCTCCAAACTCCAGCTTGAAGCACTTGTGATCCATCGATATGCAGTATTGGTAACACAGTTACGTGCGAAGAATGTGTAACTTTAATTTCGTATCTCGTGTTTGACGGCTGTGAATGAAATCATCGGACATGTTTATTTAGGTGTAAATGCGCTGGTTTGTGTTCAGGGGGTGCAATGGTGATAAATAAGAATTTGTCTATTTAACAAAAAGGCAAAAATGCAAGGAAAACTCTGCAGATGGCCCTTTGCTATAGTGTACATAATAGAATGTTTTCACTTCAATAGAACACTCTAGAAAATTATTCCTGTCGCTGAACTGTTAAAATAACTACCAGCGTTCATTTCAGTGTATTTTTGTACAGCGGCCTCCCAACAGACTGCGAAGGAACACTAAACGGAATAATACTCACAAACCAGACTTGCTGGTGAAACTCCTAATGCAGCGGAAGGAGGTTAAAACCTCCGGGGGTTCAAGGCCAACCATATGCTCACCAGTCATTAAATGGAAACATAGCTTGTTCTTGGTGAGCAGTTTCTGGAATGTTCCTTGGCACGCCAGCAGCCTCCAGTATTTTCCCCAGACAAGGATTTAGATTTCCTCAACCGCCTGTGGCTCCAGAGTCAACTCCACTTTACAGCTTGGGCTTGAGGTCCTGGATGAATAGACTTATAAGGACGTAGAAAACACCTTCAGCAGTAGATGTCCACAGGATATTTTCCTATTTTAATTTTTATGTGCCGGAGGGAAATAAGCAATGACATCTCTAAAGAAGGTAGAGCTTCTGTGACTACTGGTGAGTCTCACTGAATGCTGATGGTGAATCCTGGTTCTGTGGAGACACAATGTTGAAATGCAGAGCCTTGGATTTGTGAGATATTTATTATAGTACTTCTTCCCAGATGGTATCGTTCTACTCTTAATCGACAAGTCCTAAATCTATCAGTCACACCAGTTTCTCTGCCCTCTTGTTGCCTCGGGACTTTATCTAATTTACACACACGCGTCTCGCACCCTTTTCAACCGCACAGCTCACTTTCAGCAATTTGTCCCTCATGACCCCCAGCTTCTAGAACAGCAACAGTAAGGCAGAACAACAGTACGGCAGAATGCACGCATATGCGATGCATTATTTTTCTGTCACATATTATCAAACACTTATAAATTAGATACACTTGTATAAACTGTAATATATTTATGGTCCTAGGCTTTGCTGTGCATAGCGCAGCGACCGGGGGGGGGGGTGGGGGCTCAGGGTCTGATCAGCCCAGGTCCTGTTGCCAGGGAAAGAGTGTTGGATGATGAAAGACTTGGAACCTCCCAGTGACCCCAGCTTGCATCCCGGGTGATGCGTCCAGGTGTCTTGCAAGACGTGTGATATAAAAAATAATTTTTTTTAAATAACATCCATCCATTATCAGCAACCACTTATCCCGAGGAGGGATGTGGTGGGACGGAGCATAAACATAAATAACATGTTATATAATACATATTATGTTTATTCATCTAATTACAGTGGCATTTTTGTGTGTCATCATGTGAAGTATAATCATTATTTTGTATTTTTTATATTTAAATGATGTCTTTATTGCTCTGCTTTTCCTCAAGCTTGGTGCTCCTACCGGAGCTTTGGGAGTCTGTGGGTGCAGAAGAGTATTTTTGCTGTTCCTAGGATTGCACTCTTGAGATCAGTAAACCCAATGCGTTCATACCTGGGATCTGATGGAGCCGCTCTGCCTGCTTAGGGGTCACGACCCCAAGCGGTCCTGTCACCAATGGCACCACCTGGCGTGGACATTAAAAAAAAAAGGGAATGAAAGAGAAACTCTTGAAGGGTTAAAATGATAGTAAAGTTGTCAGCGAGTTTGTTAGTAAAGTCAGTTTCGCACTTTCAGAATTCCTGCGTTGGGCATTTTCAGGTTCAGCTTTGTGAACCACATTCTGTAAAAGTAAGCCTTTGTTGTACCGATGCAAAAACAGCCCCAATTTGTAGCGACAATAAAATCCGTCTCGGGCCACAGGTTCCCTGTGGCTCCGCGAATCGCTGTGTTTAATAAATCGGGCCAGGAGAGGACGTGCAGAAAGTGTTGACTCCACCATTGTGCTGCGTGGAAGTTTTTTTTTTAGCCTCTCGCCTTGCGACGGAGCCGCTCTGTCTCCTGCCGATAAAGGGAATTGCCTCCTTGGGAGCGCGGCCGAGACAAATCGGCACGACAAGGCCGGCGTGACGAAAAGTGATGTGTGTAACAGACTCAATTAAGGCTTTCTCTCGGCCCGACCTTTACACAAAAGGATCCACTCTGAAGAAGAGGCCCGATTCCAGTAGCTGGTTCCGAATAGCGGCCGATTAAGAAAAGCACCGCACTTTCCTTCCTTTTTGGATGACAATTTTCAAAGTTTCCAAAGCGCATCTTGAGACGGCCGTGCAGAAGTTGTGTGGAGCAAATCTTCAGCTCCAGATTGAGGTCTAGATTAAATGGGAATCAGACCAGGGAAGATCACCTGGGGCAGCGTCTCCCTTTTTTCACTCCCGTATCCCTCACGTGCTCGAGCGATGGATCCCATGACCCCCCCTGCAAGCTCAGAGAGCCACGGTGAGCTCCAGCCTCCGCAGAATGACATAGAACACGTGTCAGATGGTGGCCAGCAACCTGGACCACACTCATCATTTTGTCACAGCAGGTGATGTTATCTGGAGTTTGTGCAGCCGGGTGTTTTACTGTAGTAATTCAAGGTTAAGTACCTTTGCTCCGGAGAGCTACAGCAATGCTTCTTCAAGAACATAAACCAGCAACCTTCTGGTTATAAATACACTCTTCACAATCTTCCAGATTGTTCTATCTGCAAGGACACTTTTTTCTATTCATGGTCTTATGTAAAGCCACTGAAGCCTTTTTAACTGTCTAATCTGTTTTTGACTGTCACGGCCCATTTCGGTGATTGTTTTGTGTGACGGAAGATAGTCGCTGATTTTGAATATGAAACAATGATTTGTGTCACGTTATATTTTTATAGTAACTGTAATTCCTTCAGGGAAGCATGGTGGTGCTAATCCCTCACAGTGCCCAGACTGTTTACCGGCGTGCGTTTGGAATCTGGCTCAGTCAGCGTGGGGTTTGCATGTTCTCCCTGTGCCCACTTGGGTTTCCTCCAGGTGCTCTGGTCTCTGCCCACAGTCCAAAGACATGTATCTCAGGTGAACTGGTGAGTTTGAATTGCAAGTCATGTCTCTATTTGTTAGCGAGTGTGTGTGTGTGTGTGTGTCGAATTGCAGTGTTAGGAACTGGTGCCCAGCTGCACTCTGCCTTACACCTTATGTTTCTGTGATAGGCGCTGGACCTCTGAGTCCCTGCATTACACCGATGCTTGTTAATGGATGTTTTTCACAAGTACTGAATAAATTGGCTTCAATATATAAATTCACACCTTTTACAAACACATTTTGCTTTTGCACTATGTGCTTCATACAAAGTATGAAATTATGTTGTACACTTGAAGGCCAGTTTTCCCAAGGCCCACTTTAAACGTGCGATGGCGCCTCTTTGGCGCTGAGACCTGCTCTTACATTTGACCTGGCTGACTTCTGTTAGTTCTCTGCCAAAACCCCCACTCGGGTTTAAGGTTATTTAAGGTTAAATATCAAGGCTGAAAGAACAGTGCACGTGTTAAATCTCACTCTTCAAGCATTCGCTCATGTGTCCTTTTTTCGACGATGGTTTATCCTCTTAGCACAACTTTCGCCCTCCTCCTCTGTCTCCTCTCTGCGCTCGTTCTTTCTCTCTCTTCCTCCACCCGCCCCTCATTCCCTGTCTCCACTCCAGTGCCTCTCTTTATTACAAGGCTCATTTCTCGAGGACACGAACGACCGATCTTTCCTAATGGCCTCCCGTCCGGCTGCTGCCACCACTCGTGCTGCCTGGACCAAAATGCTTACGGTGAAAGTGAATAGGTGGTTGGGTTGACCGTGCTGCACGCGGTCACCTCACACTTTTTACCGCATTCAGCAAGGAGAGCCTTGGTGAAGAAGGTGGCACGTCGGAATGACGGGACACTCTTTCCTAACTATAGTGATGGACATCCCAGAATGCAAGTGCGAAAGCGGTTAGTCCATCACACTCCTGCTTTAACTAAGTTTTTGCTGTATTTATTACACCTGGCTGAACAAAAAAAGACACAAGTTCAGTACAAATGGAGCCAATGCCAAGAGGGAAAATTTTAAACGGTGGTTTAACACCGATTGTACCTGGTTGTACTGTAGAAATCCATCAGAAGTTTTATTATAATAAAACTTATTATAATCTGTATACTCACCATGGCTCACATAAGTCTGTCCATCTATCTATCTATCTATCTATCTATCTATCTATCTATCTATCTATCTGTCTGTCTATCTATCTATCTATCTATACTATTCTACTATATGCACATAACATAATCATTCTGAATTGTCTTGCATGGATTCTTCACTCTTTCTCGCGATCCTTTAAGCTTTATTCCTGTGTTTACAAGGCCGTGTTGAGTAGCCTGGTGAAGATGCTCGCTGTCTAACGTGGAAGTTGAGCGTGAGGCTACTTGGGGCAAATAAGATAAATACTCTGTAGTTCACCTCAGATGAAGATCTCAGCGTGTCGCTGTCCTGTATAACGCTTGTTTGGATCCTCTAAAAGCGTGCCGAGTGTCAAAAGGAACAAAAGACAGGCGTCAGGTGTCATTTAGAGGTTAATCGGTTATATGAGCTGAGGAGTGGACATGGTGAGCATGCAAATGTAGGATTGTACTCATTAATTGTAGTCAATTATGCGTATTAATTAAAGTGCTGGGGGCAAATGACTGTAATAGAAGAATCTAGAGTCAGATCACACTTCTGTACTAATAAGGACCTTTGAGATGAGGACGGGATGGCGGCACAGAAACATCCTGTAAAACAGCGGCTTTCTGGAAGTCAGCAGACACCTGTATGTGACCCAAAGGCAGTGGAGAGACAAACAGGCCGTGGGCAGCGATGCCTCAGGGTCTCTCCTGGTTCACAGAGGTTCGCAGGCCGGTTTCAAGACTCACGGTGTTGTATGCGGTCAAGTGGTTTCAAAGTCTTTGTTTTCAGAATGAGCCACTTCCACATAAATGCCGCAGATCCGAGAATGAATAAAAAGTTATAGAAATGTCAATTCAGTACTTTTAAGAGACGGCAACAGAAAAAAAGCCTTGTTAGGAAAGTCACGAGAAGAGGGTCGTTTCTTGGTCGAGCTCTTGCTGTCATGTACAGTACTGTGCAAAAGTGTTAGACATGCAACTTCAATGTGTGTTGAGAAGTACAGGT
>UFQX01000523.1:0-52058 GCA_900497675.1 Arapaima gigas
GGTTAAAAGTGTCTTTCCTTCGAGCCGGATTTGAACCGGCGACCTAAGGATTACCAGCTGTTGGCCACTACAGTCCTCCGCTCTACCAACTGAGCTATCGAAGGATGAGCCCAAGCTTTGTTTCAACGCATCAGGCTCTGCATTTCTGTGGAGCAGCAGCAGCAGGAGCACCTACTTTTACCGTGTCGAAATTTGATTTACATGGTGCTGTTTTGCTTTTGCTACTAAGCTGAGTCTTCTAGGTTTAATTTGGACCAATGGTTATTAAATGATGCATTGTACAATTTTTTGTTTGATCTTGTATTGTTTGTTGAACAGTATTTTTGTGGTGGTGTGTTAACTGAGTGCTTTTTCTTTGTTTGACTTTTCATTTTTTTTGTAGCATATTAATTCACTTAGCTCTCCAAGTCACTTGAGTTTATAATCAAAAAGAATTGCCCTTTTCAGGACCCCACCATGACAGTTGGCAGGCTGTTGTGCTTTTGATTTCAAATTAGCATATTTTATCATTCCTCTTACATGGGAAAGGTCTTGAGTTGGGAAAAGGATGGTGTAATTGGACCAGCTAAGTGGTTCTCTCTGCCACGTGTGGGTAATAAATTATTGAATATTTGCCTTTAAGATGTAATACGTATGCCGAGAATATGCGTCTAGATTAAGCCATCACCTAGTTTAGACCCTTGTTGATGAGATATAGACTATATTATGTCAAGTGGACTCTTCCTTTCTTCACAGTTTATTAAGAGCTAAGACTTCAGTGGAGGCCTAAGCACTTCAGTCATCTATTACTGGTCATGCAACTTTTTTTCTTTCACTGAAATGATTTCCATAGACAGATTTTGTAAGAAGACCATCAGCACTGCGTTTGTCCTTGCTCTGCATGCATGATTTTGGCACTGACTACAAATGAGAAGAGAGTACTTGTCACTGGAGTGTGAAGGGCCTCTGGATTTCTGACAAAATTCATTCTAATATTCCAGTGTGAGCTGAAAGTGCGAGTGATAAAAGTGTAAAAGTACATCTAGTGAAATTAAAAACCAGCTTGAAAATAACTTCTGATCCTCTGTTTAGGATTTGTTTTTGGGAATTAAGATCTGTTTAGGGAAAAGTGAAGGTTTTTTTTTTTTTTTGCAAATTTCATTATATGGTTTTGATTCTGCAGCCCTGGGCAGATATTTTCAATGCTTCAGCAGAATATTCAGATGAATAATTTATGACAAAATTTTTTTAAGCAACAAAACAAGTCCATGCAATTTTAAACGTGGCTCCAACAGAATCCAGTTGATTCATTGCAAAATTAAATAGCATTTTCTTAAAAAAATCTGACTTTTTTTGCATGTCTTTTCCCATTGCGTGTTTGTCTCAGTAATTGTACCCTGTCAGTCATGTTTGATTTTCCTTTACGAAGCACAATAGTAGATATCCTATCTTTTTTTATTGTCCCTGACAAGGGAGGCAATGTCAGAATGTCAGCAATTTATTGGCAGAGCTTAGTGTTTAGATATTGTTTTCAAGCACAAGCCTTCTGTTCACATGTTGGATCATGCGGCGCTTTCTCAGGTTTATGCGTGTTTGCATGTGTCTATCAGAATATCAATCTGGTCGTAACTGCAATATTTGTAAGAAGCCCATCTCGGCACTCACTACACAACAATAGAGAGGTAGCCCAACCCATAATTCACTAAGCTTACAGCTTGAAGACGGTTGATGCTGCGCCTCTTTATCACCATGGTAACAGCATTAATTACCCACAATCCAGCATTTTAGTCTCCGATGTACTGCAATCTGAGTCGGATTCTGTAACTTTAACAATCGCACTGCAGACGTTTAAAATGAATACACATGGAGGTGGAGCCTGCATATGTGTGCGGGGACAAGAGAGGAGGACAGCGGGAGAGAGAGTAGTGATGCAGGCTGAGGAGAAGCAGGGGAACAGTCCCTTCCAAAGTGGGGGGACAGATTGCAGAGCAGATATTTTTGTAGGAAGTCACAAGGGAGGTTAAAGGGCTATAGTGAACCATGAACCTGAGTGCCAGGACCTCACGTGCAACTGACGGAACAAGTGTACCTATAAACACAGTGAGTTCTGAAAATAATTACCTGAAATTTTGATTTATATATGCAATTTCATCTGCACATTGTCAGTATACAGTTCTTTGCAATTTATTTAATTGTGCCCAGTATCTGCACATAAAATAATGTACTGATCGTATTATTATATGTGTGTTCATCTTGTTTTTAAGTTACCAGATTGTTGTTACTGGATTTCATTTTTGCCATTCCGGTTTTGTTTTTTACCTAAAATTGCAGGATATTCTAGTGACACCTACGGGAATATAGGAAGCAAACTTGTGCCATTCATTTCAAATGTGCTGCATGAAGAATTTAAATGGCATTTTCTTGACAAATGCCTTGCTATAATATCAGTTCTTTTCAAATTAAATCATAAAACCATTCTCCTGGATTTTTGTAAAAATATGCAGTAAAAGATCACTCGTATTGTGTGCAGTTCCTTATATGCTCAGTTCATCAGCTATGCATCTTAGGCTTTGGTATCAAGACCCTGAATGTTTTCATTTCAGCCTACCAGACAATGGTCCACAGCTTCGCACAAGGGAATTGCTTTCTTCAGAACGTGAGGCTACAGTTTGTGAGACTGCATGTGGCAGACATAGACTTCATTTAATTCTCTTCACAATTTGTTCCTATACACACAGAGAAAATCTTATTTGTGATTACGTGTCATTTGGAGAAACTGAGATGTCTTCCCATCTCAGATGCTCCCATATGTTAAAAATGCCCGCTTTCTTGCCTACATGAACGTAACATTAAAATAATTTTAGACAAAAAAAATCAAAATGAACAATGCGTCTAGGTTGTGACACAGAGTACTACAATAGGACCAGTTTTCCACTCCCTTTTCTGCATGGGAATGTGTTGTATTTACAGCATATCAAAGAGATAATGGTGGAAGCATTTGACAAGTGAGCAGTTGTAATGTTTCACTATTTTCAGCCTTTCTACAAAAAAACAAAACACGTAGAGTAAGGCTTGAGAAAAGCGCAACAGCTGTGAAAAGGGTTGTCAGTGCAAGCGATGGTTGGTTTACTTAACACTGCCACCTGGGAATGTCAGCCTTCTTAGTGATTTCTCTAGGGGACAAAACAAGAGTCACTGAGCCATTCCAATACGTATACAAGTGTTTCATATCTTAAAAAGGTGCTAGAAGCTCGTTGTACGACTAAAAATTCAGATATTGAACACAGTTTCAATAATTTATTGGTCGAATCAAATCAGTGCATTTACTGATGTACAATTCAAATACTTTAGCACAATTTTATCTTAGACAATATTAAACTACTCATGTGTGATAAAGAAATCACGTGTTGTATCCGTCCATCTAACAGATTTATGTGCTAAAAACATGACGGTTTGCTTTGGCAAACTGTGCTCACCAGGCAGCCGTACGATTAGAATGCAGGCAATAAAGTCACTGCTCTGCGAAGGTTATGATGCCTGTGTTGTAAAAAAGTCAATAAACAGTCAAGTAATGTCAATAGTAGCACTTGTCTGGAGAGGGAAGACACACTGTGCATGGTCAGGCTTGCTAAGGAGGAGAAAAGGAAGACAATAACGGAGCCTTACAGAGCATTTGATGAATCACCATTGATAATAGAATTCCCTCTGCTCCCCGTAATGCTGGATATGAAGTCACGGTACGTTGTCAAGGCAGAATGGTAACTAGCAACTGAACTGAGTCGCAGATTTATTCTGTGAAGCAAATGACAAAGGTGGAACAGGATGAGAAGGTTAAGAGTTTCCTAATATTTTTATTCATTTTTGACATACAGTTGAGGGTTCACTGGAAAAAAGCCCTCACGTTAAGGTTGCGATTTATGCGTTTCTCTTTTGCCGCACACAAACTGCTTCGATTGTTGTGTGAGGTATAAAATGTGTGCAAGAATGACTGAAAACCATATTGCCGAATTTAAAAAAAGTATCTGAGATGTAGAGAGAAGCATCTTGCTGAAATATCCAGACAATAAAACAAGTAGTATTCACCAAGCTCTTGACTTTTGTCCAGTGTTGAGATATTTTACAGAAATATTGCAATAGTGCTACGCTGCTCATCGGTGGTCAGATGGGTCCTGTTACATAAATCAGTGTAAATGTCAGTGAGAAACATTCACTTCTACATGACTCCTACTCATAAGCATAATGTTTTATACTTAGTGAAAGTTACATAAAAATGTATAGTATGTCAATCCCATTGCTCTTAATGTTTATTTAAATATAAATGAGCATCATTACTGTTTACTGTTCAGTAAAAATCTTAAAAACTTTGTGTTTCTAATGTACCAATGTTACAAAATACCATGTTTCTATCACTGAAGTCTTTCCAATAATAATATTTTACAATAATAATAAGACTTCATAAAGCCTGGAACCAGGATGTATCTGATGCAACTAATAGTACTAATGATACTGAGTAATAATAGTAATAATAATAGGAGTAGTAATAGTAATATTAGCACTGTTAGTTGCATCACGTACATTCTGGTTCCAGTCTTTATGAAGTCTTTTGCAGTTAGAATTAAAGAAAAAGTCTGATTTTCCTTTTGAACCAACAGTTTTAATATTTCTTGTTTCCTTCAGGTTTACAAAGTTCGGGTTGATCGCTTAGTATTTTCACATTACTCGGTGTTTACATAAAAGATTCACGGGTTGTTTTCGGATGCAAAAAAATGGCCTTTTCCCTTTTCTCATACACTGCTGATCACAGAGCTTTGTGTCTCTGGGAAATGCTTCTGCATTCAGACTGTGCTTTCAATGTCTGGCCGTTTTATGAGCTTTAAAAGACATCAGGTTTGCCGTTACTCTAACATCTTCCATAATATTATACATAATATTGAAGAGTTAGGTTGGTATTTCACTAAAAGCAAACACCTGTTAACCAAATAACGTTCAGTCTGTTGTTCATCACTTTGTTAGTGATTTTTTTTCCTTTTGCATCCATTATGTAACTCACGGTATATTTGCAGTTGGAGGTTATCTCTTGTTATTGCCCCATTTGACCAATGTCCTTTCATCCATATGAACCTTCAGTCTAACAGTTTTCAAATCATTATCCAGCACATTTGTGTCAGCAGTGTCAAATAACAGCATAACAACAGAAAACAACATTTTATGTTTTTCATAACCCATCCATAATTAAAACTCATGCTGATCTGATATATTGATGCCTGCAAACTATTTCGACGAATCTATGCACGTCTGCCTGAATATTAACAAGAGTAATAAAGCAGCTCAGCTATTGTTTTTCGTTTCTTTTTCAGGATGTGTAGGACACAAGACAGACAGAATAATACATTCTCTTTCCATCCTCTTGAGTTACCAAGTTATGGTGGACCAAGAAGAATTCAACAAATTAGGTGGCCACTGGAATATGTCAGAAAGCTACCAGTTTAATTCAGCCACCTTGATTGTTTCGGTGGTTTTCTCACTCATCTTCCTGCTGGGCACCATCGGGAACAGCCTGGTCCTTGCTGTGCTCCTCAGGAATGGGCAAATGGGTCACAACACCACTAACCTCTTTATCCTCAACCTGAGCGTGGCCGACTTCTTCTTCATCATCTTCTGCGTGCCCTTCCAAGCCACGATCTACTCCCTGGAGGGCTGGGTGTTTGGGTCGTTCATGTGCAAGGCCGTCCATTTCTTCATCAACCTCACAATGTATGCCAGCAGCTTCACGCTCGCTGCTGTGTCTGTTGACAGGTATTCCGTTCCTTTCCACCTTCGCCTGTCCACAATGAAGTATCAGGTTCTCGCCATGTAACAGCATGGTTTTAGAGGATTGTTTGCTATCAAAACACTTTCCCAACAAGCAGTTTCCTTCAAACTATTTGCAGAAAATGATACATGTTCCCAGTACAGTAAGATCAATATAGTGAAAGCAGATTTATCCAAAGCTTCTATTTAAGTTAATCCCATTTACTGCAGCCAAAAATAGCAGTTAAACTCATTTTAGGAAAGACCACTGAAAACAGTATACCAGTCTTGCTCTTTTCTACTATTTTATACTCCCCTGAAGAACCTAATAATATCAGTTGTGTAATACAGTCTATTTTTTCAATACTACAAAAATAGAAAAGTAACCCTAACCCTCACTCTAACCTCCCATACTGTGTAATGGCATTAATAAAAGCATGAGGTTTTGATCGATGCAGTAAATCGCTCTTGCTGATACCATATAATCTTGTGAAATGGGACACTTTTTTGTGTTTCATAAGTGCTATTTAAAGGGATTCGTAAACAGAAGGTTTCTGTTAAAATTCTTTGAAATAAAAGTCTGCGCCACACTAAGGACAAAAAATGAGCTGAAAACGTGTTACAGTCAAAAATCTACTGTAAAATCAAGGTCAGTTTTTTTTTAACATTTCCACGTGTTGTTGGTATGCTGGGATTTTTCTACATTGGAATTTATACCCCTTTATATAAATGCATTTTTCCTTTTTGCGGTATTTTAAAAAAATCACATTACCCTGAATGCTGATGCATAAAACAAATCATACATTTCCCTACTGGGGCTAGTCTAGAAGTGTTACACCGAGACACTGAGGAGAGAAGTGAGCTTGAATAAAGGTCTTTTCAAGTTTGAACACAAAGCTGCGCATGTTCTATATAAATATTCAATGGGTTAAGTATGCAGAAAATATTTTGTGCACACAGTTTCTATGTGATGACCTTAAACTTGTTGTCCGGTGTGCAGGTATCTAGCCATCCGCTACCCGCTGCGCTCCAGGGAGCTGAGAACACCATTTAATGCCATGGCTGCCATGGCTACAATCTGGGGCCTCTCGCTGGTCTTCGCAGGGCCGTACCTCAGCTACTACGACCTGGTCGATTTTGCCAGCGGTAACGTTTGTGTGCCTGGCTGGCAGGAATATGACCGCAAAGTGCTGGACACGTGCACTTTTGTGTTTGGGTATGTCATCCCCGTGCTCATCGTCAGCTTGTCTTACACCAGAACTATAAAGTACCTGTGGACTGCGGTGGACCCTCTGGACGGCTTGTCCGACTCCAAGAGGGCCAAGCGCAAAGTCACCAAGATGATCATTATCGTCACTGTGCTTTTCTGCATATGCTGGCTGCCGTATCATGTGGTCATCCTGTGTTACCTGTACGGCGACTTCCCTTTCAACCAGACAACCTATGCCTTCAGACTCCTCTCCCACTGCATGGCCTATGCCAATTCCTGCCTCAACCCCATCGTTTACGCCCTGGTGTCCAAGCACTTCCGCAAAGGCTTTAAGAAGGTGTTCAGCTGCATCCTCAGCAAGAAGGGCCGAAACAGGGTGCACGTCGTGCATGTGGCCAACACAGTGCCCGGGTTCGAGGCAGCATCAACAGAGGTTTCTCAGACAAATGAGGAGAATGCTCAGCCAAACAGCAGTGTAGCAGGGACTCATCCATCTGCTTGTCCACAGGGCGCCATTGAGGCAGACACTTTGCCCTTCCGCAGGAATTCTTGATCGGGTCAAAGAACTGCAGTCATTAAAAAACGGACTGACTGTCAATGATAAATTCATTTTTCTCACAACTAGAATTCCGTTTGCTCTAAT
Source organism: Arapaima gigas (assembly GCA_900497675.1). Lineage (NCBI taxonomy): Eukaryota > Metazoa > Chordata > Actinopteri > Osteoglossiformes > Osteoglossidae > Arapaima > Arapaima gigas. The sequence continues at coordinate 7,623 of UFQX01000523.1, forward strand.
ACATGTAATAATTTTGTTACGTCTGAAATGGTCTTAGTAGATTCCAAGCACGTTACTCCTTTGATGCTTATGGTTAAACATTATTCATTTTAAATAGGCAAAAAGATAATTATTTCTGTAAATAATGAAACAGCGACCCTGTATTGAATAAGTGGTTTCTGAAAATCTTTGGAGAATGGATGGATAAGTAATGTTGTCTATTGCTTCTATATTCATATCAGTGGAACACTTTTGAATTAAGCTTTGTAATGGAAATAAAATGTTTATCATTTAAGCAAAGTGCGCCTTGTTTAATTGTGCATTTGTTACAAAATAGTATAATTTGATGACAATAATCATCATATCATAGAACTATGGAAGCCGCTTAAATATTTGAATCAAGTATCTGTTTGCACAGCAGGGTGGACGAGTGACCAGCACCCGAGCTGGTCGGGCGTGAGTTCAAATTCAGTTGCTGTGGAGCTTGCATGCTCACCTTATGTCTGAGTGGGTTTAATGTGGGTGCTCTGCTTTCCTCCCACAGTCCAAAAACATGGATTTCAGATTAATCGGTCACTCTAAATACTATTGTGTGAATGGGTGCGTGTGATGGACTAGTGTTCCATTCAGGGGCAGTTTCGGTGCCCATTGCTTCCAGGATGGACACCGAACTGCTTCTCCTGGTCAGGATAAGATGGATGGATGGTTGGATCTTTGGCACGGTACCAAGTAAATATTATTGAAGAACCTGGGTGTGTACACAACACGGCCAAGCGGAAAAACAGATTTTGAATGGAAAATAGCAAGCAGTAGGAAGCAAAGGGGAATACAAATAGGATGCTTTTTCATTGAATACAGTAGTTCTAAATGTGTTTGCTTAATGTAGGCAGTATATCCTTGATATGGTTAATATATAATGGTAAACCACACAGTATCTGCATAATTGATCTCAGTGGGTAGGTAAAGAAATCTACTTTCCTGTGTTTCAAAAATTACAGATGCTGCATCTGTGACAGCTGCATCAATTTCTTCAAGCAGAAACTTATAACTTGAGCCTTGCTGTGTTCTCTGGAATTTTCTCTGCACCAGGCCTCATTCTTTCTTCGCACCTTTGGAGCGCTCACATGATAACACCACACTGCTCAATTATACAGTTATTGCCTTTGCAGCTTCAATATCTGGGATTCAAATTAGTTACTTCTACAGGAACCCTGAAGACATGAATTTTTCTCATTAAAAAAATTGGCCGCTGATGGATGAAGCTACGGAATAAAAAAGGCCTAACTACACTGCAAGTAGCGCAACCCAGAGATGAAACAACAGTCAACCAATTTGGCTGAATGAGAATACTGCGGACAATTTGTATTGGGTGATGGCGTGTCTTCTGTTCAAATTATTGGAAACATAATTAGAAAGAAAATATATTAAGCTCTTGAACTGCAGGCTGGGCCTAGAAATTATTTTTTTATTTTGTTAACGCAGTACTCGCACGTGCCCAATACAAACCGGATCTGGGTACCACGATGATTTGTTCTTGAAAACTCATCCTTATGGAAGGAGTCCAGATATAGAATATACCATTCCCTCTATTTCTTATGGGGAAAATAACAATCCATTTCAATATCCGAAGGATGTCCACCTTAAGAAACTACTTGCTCCGTTAGCAAGTTTCATAATGCATTTCAACAGGTCTAGTTTAACAAGACAAATAGTTGTGTTGTATTACCATCCAAAAATGAAAATGAAAATTAAGAACGAGTCTTTTTATATGTTTTTATTTGTTTATATTTTTTGTTAAGCTTAGTTGTAAAACTAAGATGATAAATCATTTGCTCCACCAGATCTGCAGTATCACAACATTTAGGTATGATCTGCATCTAAAGTGATTGAAGAAACTTAGAAGAACTGTTCTGTTTTAATGGTGGCCCGCCAGGTAGTGCTGCTGTCTCGCAGCACCTGGGTTGCTCGGATGTAGGTTTGAGTCCAGCACAGTTTGGAGGGAGTTTGCTTGTTTTTGCTGTGTTCATGTGTGCTTCCTCCAATAGTCCAGACATATGTATTTCAGACTAATTGGTGGTTATAAACATCCTATAGTGTGTGAATGTGTGTCTCTGGCTACCTGGACTGCATCCCATCCAAGGTATTCTCTGAACTGCCTCAGTACCCTGTGTGTACTGATGATACTGAGTGAGTGCTATTCTCATGAAGCTATATGCCTTGCCCAAGTCAGCGAAACGCCGATGAAGGATGGTGCCTACCTGATGACCCCGGTGAAGAGCTTACAAGGTGGTGTATTAGGGGAGGAGGGGGGTAGATAGGTAGGGTGTTAGATAGGTATGGTAGGGCTCTATGCTACATCCCAGGCTGCAGGATATCTGTCAATTTATCCTGTATATTTGTAATTACTTAGTTAATGTTGAGTTTAGAAAATGTGACATTTAAATATTTTATTATTTTTAAGAGCTTTAAATGAGTCAAATTGCATCTGTGCATCTTTCACAAAGCAAGTCACAGTCACTGATTGAGTCAACATTATTTTGACAATATTTTTGCTCTATAATATTCTGAGCACAAACACATACTGTGTGGTTAATCTTTAATAGCAGAACTAATGCACTGCTTTTGAAATATTTCTTTGGACTGTGGCAGGAAAGCAGGGCAGATAGAGGAACCCACCACGAACATGAAGCTGCAAAATCCACACTGAAAGGGTTTGAGTTAAATCCTCAACCATGAAGGCATGCTTCAACACCCTGCCACCCAGCTGTAGCAGAGCAGCATAAAACAATTGAAAATGTTTGTTTAGTATTGTTTCATTATTTAAAAATCCACTTGTACTGTTGAGCACTTGTCAGGGCTGACAGCTTTGTCGAGTTTGCATCTAAAAATCATACTGTTGTGGTTTGCTACTGACTAAGAGGCTCAGACATAAATGTGCATAAGGACAAACTCCAACCAGTGCATCTGTTCAAGAGGGATTTGTTAAAGCATTTTGCTTTCCAATGAAACATATTAATGAAGAATATTGCTGTCACAGTAGCTCCATAGGTAAAAAAAACTGGACCTCTGACCATCCAAAGTTAAGTGCTTCCATTACACATTCTAGCAGTTTCTTTCAGAACACAAGTTTACACCCTATGCTCCTTTGTTATGCACAGGATCACAGCTATTCTGTGTGGATAAGTGGTTATTAACAATGAAGGTTGAATGCTAAGAATACAGAAGTGCATTAAGCACTTAATAACAGACGATTGAATATTAAGTATACAGAAGTGCGTTAAGGACAAAAGTGCCGTGTTGATGCATGTGTAGTCATTGTCCAATTTTATTTTGGGTTATTAGACTTTCAATTTAAATGCAGAATTAGTCTTTCACTAGTTGAAAAATAATGCCTTTTGACTTGACTTCATGTAGGTATGGATGATAACCAGGCCTGTCCTTTGAGTAACTACTGGCATTGGTTAGACATAGCAGCTGTGGCTGTGGGTGTTAGAATCCAGTCTCCTTGCCAAATACCCTCATCAAACTCATAGTTCTGCACAGAGAGCTACAAAATAAAAATGGACCAGCTCTGTTCCTGGCCGACTCTCTGTATGCTAGTTGTTTACAACTGAACTCTTAATTATTTAAGGTTTCAGTGAGCAATGGAATGATTTTATTGTAATATTCAAGTAATATAAGTTAAGGATTCAGCTTTGTTTTTTACTGCAATCAACCAAACTTGTCACCTAAAAATATTTATACTCCATTTAGCTGCTTTAGTTGTGAAGCACAAACACAGTTGCCTGTTTTTCTTCACGTAGAGCTTATGTGTCACCACAATACCATGTGTTCTCACCTCATTTCTTTGTCATTTAGGTAATTAATGAACCTTTTTCATTTTTTCTTAATCTTACGTACAGCAGCACTTGCCAAAACTTTTGTTGTTGCCAGCATCACCTGGGCTTGAATAAATACCCATTTTTTAATTTCCCTGGTATTAAGCAGTGGTGGTATTTTCAGCTGATTCCCAGAAGGGCATTACAAGTACCTGACTGGCATGGTGCAAGTAGATTTATTTATGAAAAAACTAGAACAGCTTTGCTAACCATCCCCAGATAAATACTTTTAACATCTTAAAGAAAACTGAAAAAAAATCTGATCAAACTTTATGTACGTTCTAGGACTCTAACTCCTTCTGGGGAACAGACAAGTGTTCCCAGTTCAGAAGAGATATACTGTGGCAACAGACAACTCAGGAAACCAAGGTCTGTGCTTTATGTTCTTTTATTCATGGTCCACAGCACTTCTCAAAGCATACAAAAAAATCCACGGAGAAAACAACATGCAACAGAAGACATACTGGCAGTGTGAAGCCAAACATTACAAATACACCCACACAATAACTGACCCCAGTGACTCAGCCATCAATCGCACAAAAAGAATAAGTCACAAACTTATTAACCATAATTAAAACTATACATACTGTATACACAATATGGCTGATAGGCAAAGTCACATCATCACAGGCCATCCTCTGATCATAAAAACTTGTGTACAAATTCCCACAACAGCTTCAGCTTCTTTGTGATGATGAATAACTGGTCCACTCTGCAAAATAAAATCCACATTATTCCTCTTAAATACAAGGCTTGACAGTGAGCTGTAGGTTCAGGATTATAGTGAATTTGGATGTTTCTCAGGATTTCACTCCAGCTAATTCCTTGTGCATGACTGCTGCTACAGTTTTCAAACCTGCCACTTGAGAATAAAAAGGTGTGCAAAAGCCACTGATCCAGAGTATCAAACTAACAACAACCGGATTCCATGCACACAGACTGGTGTGAACATTTGCGCCACCATTCTGTAATGTATAACCGCAAAATTACAATAAGGAAGACTTGATCTCCCACATCAGATAAACTACCGATGAGACTTTTTCACGTGTAATTTTACTATATGCGTATAATAATCTTTGTTAGAGAAAACAAATAACAGTGGAAAAAACATTCCTATTACTTTTATTATAATTATTGCAATTAATAACACTAGCATTCATAGTATCAATAATAATAATAATAATAATAATAATAATAATAGGAATTGGGTTGGTAACGGGTGTCGAGGTAACGAGGCAACGCCGTCCGCCAGGCGGCTGTCTGGGCCGCTACACCTTGCTTTGCGATCATATATGCGCGTTCAATAACGCGCGACAAGTCGCACCGTGATGACGAAATGACAGGTTACCCTGTAGTGTAGAGTGCTACAGATAAATAAGGCGCAAATATGTGGTCAATACGCTGTTTGCAGGCGTCCTGATAATACTGTCTTATAGCATCCTGCGGATTTAAATCAGGCTGTTTGTCGTTATCACTGATGTTATTATGACGCAACATCAGTAAGCGGTGTTATTACAGTTCGTGCGACGGAGTTGGAAAGATGTAGCGGCTGTAGAAATGAATTAAAAGTAGCCTTTTAGGTTGTCAGCTGAGCTTGGACTTGTCTCGGCTGCCCGGATGTCCCGAACAGCCGAGCGCTCGCACTAATATCTTCCAAAATGAGGTATATGTGAGGTTGCGCCGGACAGCGCTGAATTTGTGTGAAAATGTCACAAAATGAGTGGCGCTGACGTAACATTTTCATGTTCGGTTACTAAAGGACTCGGAGACCATGGAGAGGAAAAGGCGCCGTAACGGCCGGGCGTGATTGCGCGCGTGCCCGCCGCCGCACCTGCTCTGAGGCGATATGAGCGGAGCTCGACTGATGGTGGGCGGCACGTTCAAGTGGCCCCGTGCGTGTCTTTCCTCCGTGAATTTGTTGAAAACCGAGCTCCACTTCAGCGCGGAGATGTCGGCCGGTGAGCCGTGTTAATAATATAAAAGGCGTTTCGGTGAAGTTGGCAGAAAAGGGCAGCCCGGGTGCACTTATGGCCGAGCGACGCAGAATACAACTGACCGCGCTGTCCGGCAACGTTCCGCTGCCCGCGGCGCTGCTCAGGGTTCCGGCTAAGCAGGACGCAGGGGGGCCCACGGTGGCTGCGAATGGAGGGAAGAGCGACAGCACCCTGCGCCTGGTGCTCGCCCTGTTCGAGCCGGACCAGCGGCGCTGTCCCGAGTTCTACTACCCTGACCTGGTGAGGAAAAAGGTAACGGCGAGCCGCGCGTGCACGACAGCGGGACTTGTTGCTCACTTCGGGCCCTCACTGGTTCTGGGCTGTGGGTTCGAATCGGCTCGGTCTGTGTGGAGTTTGCATGTTCTCCCCGTGTCTGTGTGGGTTTCCTGTCACGGTCCAAAGATGGGTGTCTCAGGTGAACCGGCCACTCTAAATGCCCCGTGTGCGCGCGCCCTGGCATCCTGTCCAGGCTGTAACTTCTTCTCAAAGCCCTGTGTAGCTGGCATCAGGTCTGGACCACCAAGATCCTGCACTGGACATCATAGACTAATAATTGGACTTTAGTTGCTCTTCAGTAATTCCCAACAATGACGAACCTTCAAAGTGCTGAAATTGATGTATCCTCCTTTAAAGGTTACTGCATTGATTTGAGATGAATTGTGACCCTTTTTATAGTTGAAGTTTGTTTGGTTTATTGATTTCACGAGTTCTAATTTAACGTTGTCTTTTTACTTACACTTACTCAAGATGGTGGGGGACTCCTGTATAGTATTAAGCTTATACAATACGCACGTGCCCTGCGGATTAAATGGCCATAAATGATTGTTGGCGAACTTGTGTTCAGAGCAACGCTGTCAAACGGCCGTGCAGGAGTTTGGATGAAGAAGAGAACCAGGCTGACGTGGAAGCCATTGCCAAGAAGTTTGAAGAGAAATATGTAAGTTGTGGGTTTTTTATTTGAGGTGTGAAAATGTTTCAATCGATTTGGTTTTGCGAGGCTGTGTAACTGCGGCACCTTTAACATCAGGGGGGAAGCAAACGCAAGAAGGACCGTCTACAGGACCTAGTTGACATGGGATATGGCTATGATGAGACGGATTCCTTCATTGACAACTCTGAGGCTGTACGTTTTTCTTTGTACGTGATTTATTTGTAAGAATAGCATGCTGCTGCTGGAAAGGTAGACTTGAAAGATGTTGCATTTTCTGTCTTGCAGTATGATGAACTTGTGCCAGCCTCTCTCACAACAAAATATGGTGGTTTTTATATAAACTCGGGGACGCTACAGTTCAGACAGGCATCTGAGTCTGAAAGCGATGACTTTGCAACAGACGACAAGAAGAAACTCAAGGCACCAAAGGTAAGTAAATGTTGAAATGGAATAGAAGTACAGGTGACCCCTGAGACACAAGTCTTTGAAATTATTTTATACCCTTTACTGAGTTACAACCAAATCTGAGGCTGATTTCCCGCCCCCCCATATTTTTGAGTAAGGAGCCGAGTATGGGGGGATTTTCAAACTTCATGCCAGCAGCCACTCTTTTGCGTGCGTGCGTGCGCGCGCGCGCACCTGTGATAAATTAGTTATGTCTGTTGAGTTTGATTTGCAGGAGAACGATTTGATCCTGACTAGATGTATATATGTACATTATGATGATGGTGGTGTGAGTGTTTGTGGACTTTGGAGTTCAGTAAAATTTGTTTTGAAAATGTGCCGCCTAGCTCTGAGCCCTTTTATTATTTTGTTGTGACCTAGAAAGACACAACAGCCACACCCAGTTTGCTGCCGTTCTTGTCCACGGTTACTCTTTTCACACTTCCATCTCGAGATGTGCTTCGTTTGCCATCTTGTAATGTCATCTCAATTTCTACATAGATCTACTGCATCTATGTATATATTATTATTATTATTATTATTACACTGCTGTGTACCATTAATAAAAGGAATTGTCTTTTTTAGTATAAAAGTTATTTATTCATCTTTACTTTGGTCGAGATGCTTAATTTTGCCATTGCAATTGTAGCTACATCTCTGACTTTGGAGAGTTTACTTTATGAGCCTATTTTAAAGGAAAGCTCTACTCTTCTAAGCAAGGGGATACCTGTACAGTATCAGTGAAATGTATAAGTATGCCTGCTGGAAACTTGATGTTTACTTAGCAAGTTTGAGCAAGTGGTGAGCTGAAGTGTTCCAGCTATGTAGGACAATTGGGGATTAACTTGTTCTCAGTCTTCTGTCCATTTGCTCTCATATAGGTGTTGCCCAGGTGTGTTCATATTTTTCATTGGTACTGTACTTCATTGACAGTGCTTTTGGCAGACTCACCAAAGTGAAGTATATTTGCTGTAAGTCAGGAGGATTGTGCTAAAACTTGTTTTCTTGTAGAAGCGAAAGTCGAAGGAAGAAGGGGATACAAAGCTGATCAAGAAGAAGGAGGAGGATCAGCACAAGAAAAAGTCGAAGACTGGGTGAGTGACCCCTGTAACATTGACCGGCTACTTTTTTGCAGGAATAAGATATAAAAGAAATGCATGTAGAGTAGAATTTTTGTCTCTATAAACAAGGTGTCTTGTACTGTTTTGGTATTTCCTGCTGGTTTTGATGTCTCTGAACAGAATTACTGTTTTTATCATAATTTCCTCATTCTGAACATTACTGAGTACCCTGTGACTTTTTTCCTTGCAGTGTACTTTCTAGGTTATCGGTCATTTCCAAGCCCTAATAACTGTAAAATGAGGTTTTTATTGTCATTTTCTCACTATTCTTTGAGTAATACGTATAAATTCTGTTACCTAAAGTCTGTCATTTCTATCCTGCATTTGTAATTCTTTAAGAGCGTATAATGGATTTTAACGATAACCTGGTCTTACCTTTGCTGTTTAAATGTACATATTTTGCATAATAACACGTTTTTTTCCACTGTATAGACTTTCAGAATTGCTTGGTTTCTTAAGCTAAATTTTAAAATTCACTGCGTTTATTTAACATTACTTTCCATCTATTTTAAGAATTATGCCACTAAATGCCAATGAAGAAAAGAAGAAAAAGAAAAAGAAACATGCTGGCGCCATGACTGTGAATGAAATGCTAAAGAAATTTCAAAACGATAAAGAGTCTTTGCTAAAAGAAGAGCCAAAGCCTCCGCAGAGCAGCCAGTGTGTCTCTTTGACGACACGGGAAATGGACACTAGCCTAAATGTCACCGACCCCCTCCTCTCCCTCATCGGTTCAGCGAACGAGAGTGATCTCTTCCAGGCAGCTAACACAATTGACTTTGATATAGACCTGGATAAACTCCTGTATGACTCCCCTGAGCCAAGTCCTTCTGGTTTGGACGAGAACAGCGATCCCATGGCTCCAGGGCAGTCTCAAAAGCAGCCTCTGGCATTCCCTGACGGACTTCCACCAGAACTAGAGAAAAGAGTTAAAGAACTGACTCAGGTATGGTATGGTTTGCATTGGCTGCCCTTGATTTTTGGCCTTGAGGGATCTGTGTTTTTTGCGCACTTTGTTTGTTTGGCAGGAAAGGGAAAAGTAAATATTGTTTTTGACATTGTTGTGAGGGTTTTTATTTATTTATTTATTTTTTAATTTATTTTTTTATTTATTTATTTGTCCCTTCCGTACAACTGATTTGGAAGTAACTTCACTACTGCGTAATCTAGCGTCTCAAAAAATCACAATTTCAACGTACCGTTAAAGCTTTCTCATACACAGGCTGCTAAAGGTTCAGATGGAGAAGGGAAGCAGAAGTTTTTTACGCAAGATGTAAACAGTATGCTGCTTGAGTAAGTAGTGTGTGTGTGTGTGTGTGTGTGTGTGTGTGTGTGTGTGTGTGTGTGTGTTTAGAAAATTTCTTGAAATTTAATCATAGAATTTTTAAATTTTGAAATCTGCTTTGATGTGTTAATTGTACCTTTTATTCTCCTCAGCATTGAAATTCAGTCTCGAGAGTTAAACAGCCCCCTGCGCTCTGGGATTTATGCATACCTGGCCTCTTTCTTACCGTGCAGCAAGGACACCCTAGTCAAGAGGGCAAAGAAGCTGCATTTGCATGAGCAGGTTTGAAACAACCGTATTTGTAAGAAGAAATGTATTACATTAAATTCTTGCTCTGGAGAACTTATGGAAAGCCTTGGCATTAAGAGCAACAGTCATTCTATACAGGCTACTGTGACTTTCACCATCTCCAGGGCTTATTGTCTTCATGACAGCACAAAATATTTTACTACTTACATGCCCCCCTTACCTGTACGTGCAGCAACACGCTATCTGTCAAAGTGGCATTCCGTTTTTGAATTAACATCTAAATGAATCCATGGTTCTGTTTTTATGACCAGCGTTTTCTTGTTCAGGATGGCCGTGTCAAAGAACCACTTCAAAAGCTAAAAGAAGCTATTGGTCGGTCAATGCCAGAACAAATTGCCAAGTACCAAGATGAGTGTCTTGCACACACTCAAGCAAAATATGCTAAGTATGTGGGTTTTTATTTATTTATTTTTTTTATTTTTTTTTTTTTGGTCCATGCAAAAAGTGCAAATTTAAGAATAATTAAGAATTAACATGTAAAAACCAGTCTGGAATTTTAATGGCTCTTTTGCATTACCTTATTAATACAAATAATTTATTCTTCAGAATGTTAGAGGAGGGGAAAGAGAAGGAACAGAAAGAAAAGGCATGCTCAGATGAAGAGGAAGATGAAGACAAAAGTGGCAAACGGGTTATGGGTCCTAGGAAAAAATTTCAGTGGAATGATGAAATCAGGTGAGATTCTAATGGGTACAATATTGAAATGTGATCAGTTATCATCAAATGGTAATATAAAGCCTTAGCACATGTTTTTAAAGTGGAAGTTGGTTATGCTTGTTTCTGATCATCAGTACAAGATTTAATGCCTTTCGGGTAATATGCTGTGACACTTCAAAGCCATTATGAGGTACCGAGACTTAGTTAAGAGTCTTATTGAGTAACAAGGCCAATACCAATTCTGTAGGTCACAAGAACAAGGTAAACAAAACGTAAATATGTTGGTGATGTTGGGAAAACCCAACACTCCTCATGTAATCATTCCCTTGATATATAGGTGTTTGTTTTCTTAAGGAAACCATTTAAAAATTGAGTAGTGACCCTGCTCACAGTTGTAATGAGGTCAACACAGAAGTTAGCGTGTCCTATACACTGCTTTAATACTTACTATAAGCTCATTGGATAAATGCAAGTAAAAATGCAAATAATTTCCACAAATATTTAACACAAGCTTGGCCATCTGCTGTTTCTTTAGTTTTAACTGTCTGCACCTCCTCCACCAGGGACTTCCTCTGCAGTGTTGTTGGGCTGAAAGTTGACAGTTACGAGCTGGAGAGAAACAAGTCTCAAAGTGCTGAGGAATATCTGAAGGCTTTTCTCGAAGCTGAAGTTAAGCCACTCTGGCCCAAAGGATGGATGCAATCTAGGTTATTAATTCTGGAATAATACATATCTCATTCATATTTAAGTATGAATTGCCTTTGTTTCAGCGTAAAAATGGAAGTCCATTTTGGCTTTTAATGACCATCTTTAAATATTCTTTCCACAGGATGCTGTTCAAGGAGAGCAAGAGAGTTCATAGCCACATTACCTGTATAGCGTAAGAAAGACTGACATATAAACATATAAAGATGGTGAAGTCCTGACTTTTAATGTATGCATTATGGTAATTACCTACACTTTCTGAAAGACTGATCCCTTTACTTCTTTTCAGGACAAAAAAGAAAGTCATATCAGCTCCGAAAATGAAAGCCAAGGTATGTAAATTTGAAGTAGTTGCACATATCATAATGCCTTTTTTCTTGTTAATGGTTTTTGTGCTTTGAAATGACCATTCTTTTTTTTCTGTCTTAGGAATTTGTCAAGGTTGAAAAAAGATTTGGTTCAACATTGCCACCTTCAGGAAGCATCTCTGTGTTGGCTGGTGCACCATCCAGCACCCTGCTCAGCACTTCTGTTTCTTCAGCCCCCACTATTGGAGTTTCTGGGTCAGGAGCTTCTACTGCACCTCTCCCCTTTGTTATGGACGACTCGCTAGACGGAGATCTGATTCACAATCCACCTTCACTGGGAGCTGTCTCGGAGGAGCTGGCGGCGCTGAACAGTGATGGGAAGTGCAGTACTGACTTCAGTTTCTCTTGCAAGCTGCCTCCTGATACAGCAGCTTCATCAGTCACACTGGAGGACGGTAAAGTTACGCAGAATCCACCATGCTCCACGTCAGCCTGTTTGACCCCAACACAGTCCCCTCTTAACCTGTTAGCAGAGCAAGCCCTGGCCCTTGGACAGCTCACCCAGGAGCGGAAGATCGACAACACCCAGCTCCTGGTGATACCTGGCCATAGTGACCTGCTATCTCAGACGCCCACAGCTAACCAGACTCTAACAGAAGCACAGGCTAAGCTGAAAAACTGTGGGCTGCCCAAAAGCAGCCAACCTGTCTTGTCCAATCCCTTGTTGTCACCAGCTCTGAAGCCGTTCCTACAGCACAACCAGCATCAGAAGAACTTTCCTGCATCCATAAGGTACAATCTCAACAGTCTACTGAGCAGTTCCCAAAATAAGGCTTCAAAGTACGTGGCCCCTTGCGTGGGCTTGCAGCAGACCGCATCCAAGTTGCAAACTTTTCTTCCTGTGCACCCCACCCCACCCAGCAGCATGCCGCCCACGTCAGCCAGCATCTCTAAGACGGCTGCAGTGAGCTATCAATCAAAACAGCAACATAACCCTACCACCGGCATTTCCAGTTGCCCCTTCCAACCCATCTTCTCTGTGGTGGCCGCCACTAAATCTGGGGCATCTCAGAGCAGGGTGGTGCAGAGCATCCCGGGCACTCTGAGCTCTGTGACCAGCGTGATTGCATCACACAAATCCCCCACTCCCAATCAGGTCTCAGGCCTGCCACCACCCAGCCCAACAGCAAAGAAAACCCCCTCTCCTCAGAAGCTGACCCTGGTGGCGCCTCCTGGTGGTGAAAATGGAGATTCTTCCAATGGTACTCAGGGCGTGGCCAGGCTCCTTACTTCCTCACTTGCACCGCCAAAGCCTGCTCCTGTAGCGACTGTGAGTCAAACATGGTGCTGGTTTCCCTTTTTAGTTGTTATCCTTTTCCTAGTTATCCTAGTTTCTTTCCACAGACGTATTCAGATATACTCAGTATAAAGATATGATTTGATATTTGTGTCCTCAATTTCAGATTGAGAAGTAGCATGAGCTGTGATGTCCAAAGTAGACTGAACAGCTGCATGCTGTGATTGATCTAACCCCCCCGTGGTGGATTAAGTTGGCTATATTCCCCTGAGTGACTGCCAGTGGGTTTGCATTGTAAAACAGGGCGAGTGGGACACGAAACAGCAGTGTGACTCTTGGCAATCAGGAAGCTGTAGTCAAGCACACACTGTATAAGAGAAAGGGAGGTGGAATGATGGGCTGAAAGAGAGTATTATGGGCAGTAAAATAAGAGGCATGGGGTACACCTGGCTCAGCCTTGGTGTGTCACCTGCCTTCAAGCTTCTGTTACATATAAAAAGGGTCCCTTCCTCATTATCATCTACCTTTAGGCAGTATAAAAGTAGTGTTCCAGAAAAATGCAAATCATATGCTAAATTGTAGAAAATGGAATCACGCCAAAGGTACAATGTTGTGTTATTTAACGCTTCCTTATAACTAATCGTAAACATGCGTTAAAAAAAATCAGGAAAATGCTTTGGCATGTAAATAGATTTTTACGCATTACTTGGCTTTGTTGAGACATTTGGAATTTTATTTATTTATTTAAAATCTAAATGACTGATTTCATCTTCCTCCTCATGAAAGGCCACAAAGAGTGCCACAGGAGCACCTGCGCTGTCCAGTCCTCCATCCCTGAACCTGCTGTCACCGTCCTTCACAAGTGCAGGCCAGACGCTGGCCCCAGGGACTCTGGGCGTCCTCCCAGGCCTTGTTCCCATGCATGCATTCAGCTTTCCTGTCCTCTCCTTTAGTCCTGACTCTGTGCCCAAGTCCCTGGGGTCCACAGATGCCATTGTCACAGGGCCAGCCCCTGGGACATTTCACCACGGTCTCACCCACAGTAAGTGCTTTATTGTTGTCTTCACGCAATATTTTCTGTTTTTACTGTTGCTTTCCTGAAGGTTCTCTGTCCCGCTCATTGTTGTCGTCTTTCCTCACGCTTTGTTTCATTCTGTGAAATCAATCTGTGCCCAGTTCACCGTCTTGTTTTGTTTTATTGTCCCAGCATGCAAAATCACCAGAAAATCAGGTTCCCCCCCACCCCCTTTTTCTTTTCTGCAAGGGCCAGTGCATGTGCCTACATGGGCTCGATCCTCTTCACTAGTTTGCACTTGTCTTCTTTCCTCTTCCTCTAGGTGTTATTGCTGGCTTGCATTCTAGTCCCCTCCTCCCACCGCAACTCCCACAATCCACACTGTCTCATTTACAGCTGAGTCTGCAAGGTAATTTGGATGCGCACGCGTTTACCAGGGTCATTCGTCTGGTCATGCAGGCCAAATGGCCTCTCTGCTTCAGCCTTGTTCATTGGCTTGCATTTTGTCTGTTCAAAGAAAAGTGTCATGGCAGTGGATTATATAAAGTCTCCTTTGTTTCTCCTTTTCCACTACTCATATTTGGACGTGGGGTTAAGATGCTTAGCAGTGTGGTTTGCTTATACACGCCCTTTATTCAAACTGATTTACAGCTTGGGTATCTGTAGCAGTGCATTTACTAAAGCAGCTTGGGTATCGTTCTAAATGTACCTTGCCTTCCGCAGTCTTCGTTACATGCCTAGTTGCTAATCCCACATCTCCTGTGTGCTCAGAAAAAAAACGTCAAAGGCCTATTAGAAGTAAATTCCACAACTCGTTTGAAGGTCAACTTCTGCTTTACTGGCTAAGTTTTGTTAGGTTGTATCGTTTTCATTTTATGTTTTTCAGATGGAAGTCAAATCCTTGGTGATGGTCCCAATACACAGAGAAAGATACAGTGAGAAAAAGCAACACAGAGACAATTATAAAATTTCTTCTCTTTTATTGAAGATCTCTGAGATCAATGAATGGGAGCAGTGACTGTGGGCTTTAGCCAAACTGAAATCCTCATTTTTGTTTGCTTTTTTTCCTAAACTTGAGGCTGAATGATTTGGATAAGCATAGGGATTTATCTTTTACCATAATCTGCATAAGATGTGTACTAATTACATTAAAAAATTAGGGCAGGTAGGATTTACTTTCTTCCCTCCTATAGCAGATATGTTTGGTATTTTTTTATTTTTTTTTTTGGTGTTGCTTTATTAGTGTTAGAAAAACAGCACTTTGGGTAACATGGACTGCTCGTGGAAAAATACCCAGTATTCAGCATTGTACTGTAAATGTTTTGAGTTGTTTATGCTGTATCCTCATCTTATTTTCAGTGTTTTCTTTATGCAAAGTATTTGTGAAAATGAAGTGTGCTACAAATGGGATGAAAGTGAGTTGAATATATATATATATTTCAAAAAAGCCATTTTTAAATTCTTGCTGTACTTAGCAGTGATGAATTGTTTAAAAGAAAAGAGTTGCAGCAAATCTTGCCACCTCCAGAATAATTTTCAAAATGTATTAATGCAATTATCAGTATTATTGTTACTACAATCATTGTTATTATTAACCCTTAACCTTAGCACTTCACACCCTTAGTCGACAGATATTTCTGATTTGACTGCACTGTCCCAAGCTCAGGACATTTCAAATTGTTTATCATTTTGAGCCATGTACTTGAATATTTTGTATATATTATGATGCAATGCTCTAGATCAACATGAAATTGCACTTAAAATGCTTCATTGTACTGCTAACATTTGTAGTGGGAACTGATTTCAGAGTACGAAGTCTAATCGACTTGTTTTGAAAGAGCTTCATGTTTTGTATTTCATAATGTATTTAAATGAAGATTGTGACATAAATTTTTTTTCTTTAAATGCAATTAGTTTCATGTATGTCTTTACCCCGCACACACACAGACTGATCAATCCAGAGTGTATTACAGAGCACAGCTCAGATATACAGTGTATATCTTTGCAGCCAAAACACCTTAGTGGAAACATATCAGTTCTTTTTCCATGATGACAAATCATGAGCATAGTAGGCATTTATTTTCAAATATAGTTCTCCGCTCATCTTAAATTACAAACAGTGTTGATTATGAAGACCACTAAATGAGTACAATTTTGTGTTATGATGAAAATGTAAAAATTGTTAGTTCCCAGTAAAACCTACCCTTAAAAGATTGACAGTGGTATAGAAATTACATCTAAACTGGTTTCTTGTTTTACATAGTGTTTGCATTACCTTCAACTATCTATATCTGGTTTCCCGAAACCATTCTACCAAACTCTTGAATTGTTATTTCTTTCTTGTGATACTGTTGCAGCTCCTTATCAGTGATGGTGCCAGCATTCAATGCATCTTCAATGGAGAAACGCTTTCCAGATTTCCTGTCATGAAGCACTGATGACTCGCCCTTTGGGCCTGTGATGGAGATCTCCTCCCAGTCGCACTCCTGACTCTGTAGGTGAACAAACATGGCCCTGTTTATGAGCCCTTGACTGTAAGCCTCTTCAGGTGTCATTTCCTCGTTAGTTTCTGGATCAATGACCAACACAGAGCGGCGGAGGTGACTCTCCCTCTGTTCCTTCTTTATTCTCGCAGTTGACAGGTCCTTCTGCAGCTTCTTGATTTCTTCATCCTTCTCGTTGTTAATATTCCTCAGGTCGGAGAGCTCCTTCTGAATGGAGGCTAGTCTTAATTCAATACTCTCTCCGTTTTGTGAAGAAATGGATTGTGCCATGACTCTTGTCTCTTTTGCTGTGATTTGGATTTCTCCTTGAAGACTGCCAACTTTATTTTTCAATCGTTGGTTCTCCATTTCCAGCTTATACCTTTCGTCTTGAATGTTTTCCAGTTCCTCAGTTGACTTTCTGTTAGCAAGTGACAAATCGGATAGTTTGGAGTTGATGTGAGTCAGCTCTGTGTTTAACTCATAACACCGATTTGTTTCCTCCTCCAAGCTTCTTTTGAGTCTCTCTATCTCCAATTCTGCTTCTTGGTCTTTCTCTATTTGAACCTTTTCAGAGCGAAGCACTCTTTCAGGCATTTCCCTTTTCATCATTGCACGTTGTTTCAAAACATCTAACTCTTTCTCAAGCATCATGCTTTTGTGCTGCTCCTCCTGCAGCTGTTGTCTAAGCATGTCATGCTCCCTGTTTGTTTGAGAATCTCTCTGTAGAACCTCATTTTGCTTCAACTCCACTTTCTCCCTTGCTTCCTTGTCCCTCATCGTTAGGTCATTGAGCTGGATTTTCAATCTCTGCAGTTCAGTTTCAGCTTCTTCCCGGGCTCTACGTTCATGCATCAGCTCCTCTAACTGACTGTCCAAATCTGATGTTTGGCACTGAAGCTTAGAAAGCTCATCTTTCAGGGTTAATTTTTGCCTCTGCTCTCCTCTGACAGTTTGGGAGCCAGTCTGGCACTCTGGTAGCAGTGGATCTTCTTCCATTTTCACAACTTCCTTCTGGACAACCTTTTCCTTTACCTGTGAAAACTGAGCCTTCCTCAGGTGGATCTTTTCCTCGTGATCTGACTTGGTTCTTTCCAATTCCAAACATTTGTTTTGTTCCTCAGCCAATTTTCTCCTCAGAGTCTCTAACTCCTCTTTAGTTGTAGGATCCTCGCGATATTGTACAACTTCATTTTCAACCTCTTTAATCTGCACAATTGGTTTGGTGTTTTGCAACCTTTGAATTTCATGTTTAAGTTGAAATATTTCTCTTTCATATTTTTCTATTGTATATGTTTTGTCCACAATTTCATTTCTTAATTTGTCCAACTCCATTTCAGTCTCCGAGTCTGTCTTGTATCTGACAATCTCTTTAACGACTTCCTTATATTCACTATTTGGGTTTCTGTTCTTCAACATCTTCACCTCATCTTGCACAGCCTGCAGCTGTAGCTCTGCATCTCTGCATCTTCTCCTCTGTTCAATCAAGTCATGATGGAGCTTCTCCAACTCATTTTCTGCCTTTGGGTCAGGACGAATAATTTCACATGTTTTCTCCTGAATGATGACTTTGGAATTCTCCTTCTCCAGCTGTGAAATTTTCCTCTCGAGGTGTGCTTTTTCCTTCTCGGACATTTTGTGTTTTGCTAATTCATCTTCATATTGTTGTCTAAGGTTGACCGTTTCTCTTTGTAAGGTAGTGTCTTTTTCAACCTTGAGAACCTCTTTGATGCAGAACTTCTCTTCAGCTCTAGATTTTTCCATCTCTAATTCCTTCAGTTTCTCCTGAAGAAGCCCCAGCTCCTCCTCAAGCTGTTCTCTCTGGTCAATTTCCTTGTTTCTCTTCTCCAACAGAACTTTGTACTCGCTTTCCAGCTGAGGGTCACCGACAACCTTGGTGACTTCTTCCTCTATTTCTACTTCTTGTTCTTTGGATTTCACCTCTGCCAGTGCACTGAGCTCCCTCTGAATTTCTTTGATTTCCTTTTCTTTGATTGCTCTCTCTCTCTTTAACTCATTCAGGTTATCCTTGAGCCTCCTCAGCTCCTCTTCAGTTTCCCTGTCCTTTTCTATGCGAAGCACTTCTTTAACTATGTACTGTTGGGCTTCCTCTCCCACCTCCATTTCTAGCCTGTGCAGTTTAAAGCGAAGTACCTCCAGTTCCTTTTCTAGGCCCTTGGTGACTTTCTGCTCCTCCAGGAGTTTTTGCTGGACTGTTTGGACCTCGTCCACAAGCTCTGGATCCAGAGCCTTTTTAATCAGCTCTTTCTGAACAGTTGTATCCGGTGGGGTCTGTTTTTCCAGCAAGAAGATGTCATTCTGGATTGTTTGGATCTCTTTTTCAAGATGTTTTCTTCGGTCACTTTCATTCTCCAGGCTTTTCTGTAACCTCCAGGATTCTTCTCCTGGTGCTGCAGGCCTCACAGAGTTGTCATTCTGGTGTGACATACAAAATAAGTGTTTACATCATTTTATAATTAGTGTCCATATATCCAGATACAATTGGCAGTGTCACAGTATTTTGACGCCAGTCAAGGTATTTAATTTTTTTTTTTTTTTTTTGAAGCAAAACTTTAAAATAACTTCTTTCCAGCATATTAAATGTGCTCTTTTTTTTTTTTTTTTTTTTTTTTTTTTTTTTTTTTTTTTTTTTTTTTTTTTTTTTTTTTTTAAATTTTGTTTTCTTGTACTTGTCATTACATGATCCAGTAGTGATTTTATAGTTTCATTGAATGCCTGGATAATTTAGGATCTATAAAACTACCCATTTGTTACCTGGATTCAGCAGTATATGCGTAATATATCTAAATAATGTCTCTAGGAGACACTCACCAAGATTAGCATTTAAATAAAAAATATTAATGGAAACCATTTTACAAATATTGTACCCTCCAAAATACCTGACTGAGAAGGCTTTGCACATATTCAAGGCTCTGAAGTCTCTGTTTGTTTATGGCAACAACCTCAGTGAACTTGGTCTCTATGGCAGATTCCTAAGGGGAAACAAAATAATTTCTTGTCAGGATTTTTTTTTTTTTTTTTTTTTCAGTAGTCCGTATATACTTGATCTGGAGATTTGTGACCGTTTTTTTTAAAGTGTTCAGCTTCAGATGTAAGCTCAAATGATTGCGTAGTATGTGCACTGTACTATTTTCTACATTTCCAAAAAAGTCATTAATCACCTCATTTTTTACTTTAAAAGCTGGACATTCGTGTGCTCTTCTTGACTGCAGGACTTGACCTTCATCAAAGTCACGAATTGATTTAAATTGTTCGGTTTCACTTTCGTAGTCCTGAAACATGGAGCAGATTAGGTAAAATGCTATAGAAAATTGAAATATAATTATCTGCATACAAACACAAAGTTCTGAATTTGAAAATTTTCTCTTACTTTGACTGCTTGTTGGTACAGTTGTGCATTTTTTAACACATCGCGCAAATCGGACTCCTTTCTTGCAATATCAGACAACAGACTCTACAGAAAGGTCAAAAGAATACAGTTTTCAAATAGTTTACATCTGCTATAGTATCTTACTTTTAATGCAAACCAAGAAATCTGAACAAAAAAACTGGGTGATATTGTCTTAAGCAGCGTCGGTCCTGTACGCTATAAAGCAGCTACTTTGGTGAAGCACTTACTCTCTGCTTTTTCAACTTTGATGTCACTTGACTGACATCATCCATTTCCTGTGGTTCATAATTTGGTAACTGGGAGAGCCATTCGTTTAGATTATTATACTTATTGTGATAGTTGTTGTAAGCAGCTTTGGCTTTTTGTAGATTCTTAGACCTATGGAAGATAATAAAATTCCTGGGTGGTGAGATTATCCATTTTTTGCAGCATCGTGCACTGTAGCGTTCCGTCACAGGGCACACTAAGGCGTAATTGTAGAACGGTTTACTCACCTGCTGTTGACCTGCTTGACCAGGTTTTCAAAGCACCTTGCTAGCTTGTGGGCTTCTGCCTCCTGCCTGTTAATGTCAGGGCAGTGCTCTTGCATTTTGCTGGCCATGTTTTGGCAGCTACGCTTGGCAACTAAGAGGTTCCGCTGCATCTCGGAGATAGTTGGCCTCTTGGAGGCCAGCTCAGATGAAATATTCTTTAAGAAGAAAAATCTCATATTGTGAACAAAGTACAGATGTCCCCTGCTTACTACCATAATGTATTCCTGAAATTTGGCCTGTAAGGTGAAGTCGCACAAATTGTGGAGATGTAATTGCCAAATTTCCCCCATTCTTGGCCCTTGTTAATTGTAAGCATGAAAAATAGCCTCATATTTGGTCAGGGTATGAAATAATTTCACTTGTGAGTCAAAGGCTATATGTGTCCTTGAGAAACGGCTTAATGAAGCAGCACTATAAGGGGTCATTAATATAGTATATTGCATAAATGGACCTTGAAAATTGCGCACGTGCAACATAATGCAAAATAAATTAGTTAAACCTTTAATACTTTTAGCACAGAATGCAGTATATTTTGTGGACGACAAAAATAAAATTCCAAAAGTTAAATGTTTTTTCAAATTTTGAAAATGTGAATTCTGTGATAAATGACTTAAAGGGCTAAAATTTTGTAAAAGAATGATTTTCCAAATGGCGCATGAGGAAGTAGCAGTAAGTGAGATATTACTGTACTGCACATGTCCTGCATGTAGTGATGAACAGATGCAGAAGTCCCAGAACTTACAAAAAGATCTTCCTGCAGCTTCTCCAGTGAGCCTATGTCAAGTGGCATAATTTCATCCTTTGTTAGCGCCGTTTCCCAGTCGGATAATAGAGCCCGTGCAGTTTGTAGGGAGCTCTCTAGACAGTCGGAATTCAAAATTCTGCAAAGGGCAATGAATTTCTTATAACCAGAGCTTCACTTATTATTTTGCTGTGAGTAAAACTTTGTGGTTTAAAATTGAAATGTGGAAAAGTGACATACTTGTCTTCTGTACACTTCAGCAGCATGTTGACCTTGTTGTATTTGTTGTTGGCCTTATTCACTTTTGTGAAAAGCTGCGAGGCAGTGGCACATTTAGGGTTAGAAGTCAGAAATGTGTTTGCTTCGTGAACTTTGGAGTTTTTTTCCGGCACTATTTTCTTAACGGCGGCCCCGATGTCCTACAAAGAAGATTATCAATTTTCAGACACTGAATGGCTGAAACGGTCCCCAATGCAAACCTAAAATCCTAAAATGGAAAAATCATCTAAGTTTTTTTTTTTTTATTCTCAGGAAATTCAGTTCCTGACTTGAGCAGGTTACCTTTAGGTTCTGCAGTCGATCGGAACTGTCCTGGAGTGGGCGTTTCTGTTGTAGGGGAGGCCGAAGACAGCTGTAGATAGCTTTCTCCTGCTTGTCTAGATCACTGGTCAGTTTCTCCAAACTGGCCATTAGTTGAAGACACAACTGATCTTGACTACCTAATGCAATTTATAAAACCATAACCAGTAAAAAAAAAAAAAAAAAATTAGTTTTGTACCTCTTTTACAGCAAGTGAACTGTTCAGAGTGTACAGGTATGGTAGGTACCAGTGACACTTGAGGTTTCTTTCTGAAGGACCTCAAGTTGTTTCAGGAGGACATCCTTGCTGCTAAGAGCCTTTTCTTTGAGAGTGTTCAGCTGTTTAGCCATTCTGTATTTAAAGGAAAGAGACAATGAGGTTAAAAAGATGAAACGAAAAGTTAAAACATGGCCAAAAAGTCAACCAAAGTATTCCTACTTTTCTGAAAGTGAGATGGCCTCTGGGTCAGTGGGGGGGATTGCAAAGCACACAGCAGGGACACATAGCTGCTGTTTAGCTGCATCCTTCACATCCCATTTGGCTCCTTTGTTGGCAAGCAACGTGTACCTCTCTCCGAGTGTCACCTTTCCCTGTTACATAAGGGAATTACATACAATTGCATTCTACACAACTACATATAAAATCTAAGCAGACATGTAGATAGAGTTGTGAGGACAAGGGGGGGGGGAAACCTACCAAGCATCTGAAGCGCAAAACTTAGAATAAAACAAAAGCTATACATGCGTGTAAGCAATTTAAAGCATGAAAGGGAACAAGCATCAAGCTGGAAACTCAACTAGGAGTGGCGTAGATGAGCGAAATCGGTCCTTTACCTGATCTGTAACAAAGTCACACAGGGTCTCCACTATGAGGGGCATCTTGGGCGTCTCCCTACGGAATTTCAAAGGTAACACCTGTTGACTGCGCCTCTGCAAGACCTTCACCCGTTCCCCATGTTGATCCAAGGCTTCCAGTAGGTCCTTCGCGAACACCAAAACACCATAAGTCGTCCCAAGGCGACACCTCACCATTCGTACACGAACATATTAGAGCTCTGCAGGTGGGTAGAAGCTGAGCACAACTCACGTCGAGGCCAGAAATCAGACCCTCGAGCTGATACATGTCTTTAAATGCAGGGCTGTATTTCTGGCTCAGCTCTGTTTCCAAACCATTCAGCAAGTCCTGAAAGTCTCGTGCATCTTTAAAATACTGTTGAAGACACACACAAATTTTCAGCATTACAGAGATGGGCGGGGGGGATTCCTTAAAGGAATATTGTGGATAAATTACGTTTCACATTTTAATTACCAGATGCTCTCAGAACTGTGCATACAAATTTTGACCCAAGCTAGGAGACTCTGTAAAACTAATTTTGAAATGTAAAAGGTTCCAAGAGTGAATTATAAGAAGAAGGGAGCTCACTTTGTGATAATCTTCCATGTTCCTAAGGTGGTTCTGCTCACACATGAGCAGGCTGAGGAACTCCTGCCAGTCTGCCTGCACGGCTTCCATGTGTGCCTGAAGGACAGGTGTGTCAGCGTGGACAGCTATCCGTAGACAAGTCTCTTTTCTTCAAATTACAGGAGGCACCTACCGTAATGACATGCTTCGCCGGGTGGTTAGCGCCTATGAGCTTCTCCCCTTCCTCACACAGACTGGCGACAGTAGCCTTCTTAGATCTGAGACATTTGTTGATGCTCTATTGTATGAACAGACGAATAATAACACCATTATCTAAAGTTACCCTATAGTCTGCTCTTCACCCATTTTTTACAGTTAACAGGACTGGTGCCTCGCTGGCTGGGCTGTGGGATTGAGCCTAGGTCCATCTGAGCAGAATTTGCTCGATTTGTCTGCGTTCACGAGTTTCCTTGCGTAGTCCAAAGACGTGTGTTTCAGGTGAACCGGTGACTGTAATTTACCGTGTTTATGTGAGTCGACTAGTGTGTGCACAAATGCCCTGCACCCAGGGTGCAATCTGTCTCATACCCAGGTTTCTGGGATAGATTCCACCATGACCCTGCACTGGAAAAGTGGTTATTACGGATGGATGGATGGATGGATGGATGGATGGATGGGCTGTTTTTGGTTTAAGCATCAAAGTCAAGATTGCAGCAGCAGTGGTTAGTTACGAGGTTTTAATCTATGACCATTTAACTCGTTTTTTATACGCACTAAACTGTCCTCAGACTATGAATTTCACTATTTGCACCATACCTCATATTGTCTCTGTCGGTACAGGTAATCCAGGTTAGCGTCGCTCCAGTCATAGTTGACGCGGTCTTCCACCTGCTGATCCATCCAGTATAGCTCAATGGTGCAGTGCAGCATGTAGTCCCGCAGGCTCAGCAGGTCCCGGTGCCTTGCCACCGACTCGGCCTGTAACCACGTTTCAATTTGCGTGACCGTCGACCGGGTGAAGAGAGACGGACCACTGAAGACCTTTCTGGAAACGTAAGTGCGGCACGCTGTACGCTTACCACAAGTGCGTCGTACTTCAGCCGCAAATCTCCGTCTCTCTCCTGTAACGGAACAGAACTCAGTTTCCCCTGCTAACTAATAAGGCCAACATTTGAACGTGTTTTTGTTCGTTCTTAGTGGCAAAAAATATTAACAAGTAATGTAAGATCAGAAAATGTTTAAATGCTTTTCAACGGTAATAGTGAGGATAGTCGAGGATATGACAACGTAGTAAATTCACCTGGTCGTCCGAGTCGGTTATGAGGCGTCCCAGGGCTTCAACTTCACTGTGGAATATGCTGTGATCCTCCACTTGGCCCTCAACCGTAGGCAAGTCGGTCCCAAACTTCTTGCTGCTGAGACTGTCCTGTTGGACAAATACCGTCTCTGCTGTGAAATTGAAGGTTGCCAGTATTCCCTTGTCTCAGGAAGTTTGAAAGTCCTGTCATCATTCTCACCTGCCTCTCCTGGATGATTTTTTCCCAGTTAACTCCAGGGAGCCTTTCTGACAGTGCTGGGTTGTATATTTTGTCACGGTTCTCCTTAAGTTCCATCACCTTCTTTCTCAGCTGCTTGATACTTGAACAACAAGCAAACAGCCTTAATATGAAAGTGACTCAAAGTTACATGCAACAAGTACAGGTCATTCACATATTCAGTTATAACTCTGTATGTAAAGATGTTAAAGTACTGCTGAAATTTGACATTGTTAGGTTAGTCTAACAAATAAAGTATCAGTTATTTTTAATATTTGTGGTGCTATGTTGAAATATTCTTCCTGTCTTGTGTTTTGCCAGTATAGGTCAGGACTTGCCTTTCTTGCATTGTTTGTGCTTCTGGGTGCTGAAGGCGAGCAGCATCAGCAACATTCTCCTCAAGGCCCTTGAGCAGCTCCAGGGTGTCCTCAATATTTTTCCTGGTGTCATCCATGAACTCAGGTTCCTTCCCCTTGCTGATCGAAATCTGGTCCTGCAAAAGCGAGTTTTAACCCTGGTTAGAACTCTGAACATTAGCCAAGGTGTCTGAGCCACATGAGCTGTCTGCCCTCTGCACCGCTTACTAACTCTGGCCAGGTTGTCCTCTGTTGCAAAGATGGTCCTCTCCACACTGGTGACTTTCTTCTGCAGTATCACAGTCAGGACTGAAAGATCTGCACTGGACTCTCTGGAAAATGGTGCACAGCACACAAACGGGGAAATACAGTTTACATTAATGACTAAGTTAAAGTGCATGACGCAGCAGCAGATACTCACATTATCTCGCTCCGTTTAATCACACCAGCCTCACCTCAGAATGGTTTTCCTGCCATCCTGTTTCCCTCGAAAAACTGCCAGCCTCGCCTCTCGCCGTCGTCGTTCATGGAACGTGTCACCGCCTAAGCCGTTCTACCCCATTTTGCCGCCACTCGGGGCCAACAATGGCCTCTGACACCACGTTAACAATCTGAAACGGGCTCGTGTCTCCTATCTCGCCCACCTCCACCCACTGCTGCTCAAATCTCAGTCGGTCCCCTTGTCAACCGTGTTGAGCGCAGTTCTTAATATTTAGCAGTAAAGTGTCAGGCAAATGAAAGCTGTTTTGTCTGAGAGCTGAGCAGAAGAGAGAAACTTGTATGTACAGCAAGAAATCACACAATTGTTTAGTGCGAACTTTAGTCACACAGTCAGCTGATAGAACTTATGTATCTACGTGTGTGTGTATATATATATACACACACACACGTATGTATTTGCATCTTCTTGGTTTACTAATTCTGCTTCCAAGTTATGTTCTGTTCATAAAATAAACTTAAAAATTGCTGTACTGTATCTAGATATATCAGTATAAACTGCAGTGTTTTCTACACCATTTATCTCTAAAACTGGTTCAGCCTTTTTTCATGTAGTAGTTTGTTTAGACTGTCTCCAGATGTTGTAATACAAGTTTTCATTGTGCTGAATGTCTGGCAAGCCGACACACAGCTCTGTTTAATAACTAAGGGGGGTTTTGCTCTCCTCGGCTTATTGTTCAAGCCCAGTTCTTCAGAGGTGGAAGCTTTCAGCACAACTGCAACACGCAACCACAGCAATCTATTCGTAGCATTTTCTATGGTAGTAAGGGGCATAATACTCCTTATCGCTGCCTTAAATCAGAATTAGATAAACTTATTTTTCTTAATATACCATACAGCCGTATGTCTGTTATGATATCCAGGTGCGTTGCTCAGTCTTCACATTTATTTACCAACTGAACAAGTTATTTGAGTAAAGTTGTGGTGCCTGGTTTATTCGTTCAGCCACTTGCAACGGGTTCAGTAAATGTTACAGAAAAGTAAGAAATGAGGTTCATTTTATGTTTGTGCAAAGAGAAATAAGGTGGTAGTAATTTTGAGAAGAATTATTGCTAAGGATGTGTCGGAACAGAACTCATCCAAACACGTAAGATATGAAAATACAATTAATCTCTCTGCGATTTATCAGTTCCGTGTCTAACTTTTAATGCAAAACATCTCGGTCGTATCGGGCCTTTGGTTTCTCCTCTTCGCTGCAGGTAGTGTTCGTTTACAAAGCGTAACCCTCTTTGCAGCCCGAGGAACTCTAACAGCACTACACATCCGTGCCCTCACAGGTACTTTTATTAATATATTTTGTGTTTTGTACCTTAATTTTGAAAAGCGGACCGGCACGTGTGAAACAATCATACTAGCAGTCACAGTGAAAACTGAACTGTAATCTAAACGTGTTTCAAAACTGTTTCACTCCTTCTAAATGTTAAATATTTATGTCAGTAAGGCACAGCTTGAAAATCAACCCTAAATATAAACGACAGCTTGTTGAAGGCCATCTTCACCAGTCGTAACGTAACTGACTCTCAGCACAGTTGTTGCCAGTGTATTATTGAGTGGTTTTGATTTTTTATTATTATTTTTTTCTCCGCTTCCTTTTTTCTTGGCATGTCTCAATGAAGCGCTGTAAACAGAAAATAGTAATGATACGTCTGTTTTGGGATAACAAGTGTGAACACGTGTTTGGTACAAGCAGTAATGATCTGTTTGTGGACTAACTATGTTTTGCCACTCTTCTTGTACAAGTTTATTCGGCTAGTTTAACTTCATTTGTGTGTAGCAACAGATTACCTCGGTGTGCTTAAATAGAAGTGTTCCGTTACAATTTGAAATAAATTAACAGAAGCTTTAGTGTCAGTAAACACTTTGCCAGTTCCCACAGTCTTGAAGTTCTTCTGTGTGGGACACCCATGGCGAGGAACTCTCACCCTGAAGAACATTTATAGACATCAGTTCACCTGAAGTTTATTTGAATATGGAAGGAAATGCAAATCGCAGCAGAAAAAAAACAACAAAGCGAAGACTCCGCAGCCAAGTGCAGGTTCACTCCCACAGTCCAGGTAGTGTGATGTAATACCTTCACCTGCAGGGCTGCCATGGACTCAACCCAAGAGTGCATTTATGCAGGACTTGTCACTGAGCTGCATTCCTCAGCTCCCCACAAAGGAACACCTTGACTAAATATAAAGCTGCAGGTAAAGTTCCCATGCTCTACTATAAACTTCCATGTGTGAAGCAATAAAAATGAAAAAGCTTAACCTTTAGAAAAATCCGCAGTGTAGAAAAGATAGCTGTTCAGTATCCTTCTTGTACAGGTTTTTTGGGAGTGACGGGCTTCTTGTCATTGGTGGGATTCTAACACTGACCGTACTGTAATATCCTTTTCTGTTTTGTATATAAATATCCTGTAGGGCTGTCATAACTTTAGCACAACAATGTCCTGCGCAGAATTTGTTACCTTGCATGCACAGTTTAAGGGGGAAAAAAACCAAAAAGGACAAAAGAGTGTTTGTATTTAGGCTACAGTGTAGGAAACAGCTCACGTTATAAGCAACTAAGAACATTTTAAAAAGAAAGTCCGAGAGATGCAGAGGGTGTTGTTCACCGCAGGCTATTACACGACAGCGAGCTCTGTATTTCTGCACGTATTTAAAGGTGTGGTGTCCGTTTACAGAAGCTGCGAACACACGTCTGCCAGTTAATGGTTACGCTCGCGGTGCAGCTGTAAAACGTCAGGACCGATGTTTGGTCCTCTGTAAATGATTTACTACCGCAGACTTCGGGTTGGACTAAAGAAAAGCCGTGAAACGAAGGGCACGAACTCTGCTGGGCCACACATTGTTGAATGCTGTTGCGCTGACACCAGAAGGTCGGTGTTTCGAATCCCGTTCCTGCTGTCGCACCCTTGGCCAAGCGAGTTGGTTCCACAGTAACGCTACCTGGCTGTCTAAAAGTGTAAATGAGTGCATCATCCCGCGCTGTAAGCCACCTTCTTCGAAGGTATCGGCTAAAAAAGACGCCAATAATGTCTTGCAATAACCGGCAGATCTGTGGGTTCAACTTACATGTTCTGCTCCTTCATCATGATGACGCGCAGTCAGCTAGATCACCTGCACCTGTCTTCAGAAGAT
Source organism: Arapaima gigas (assembly GCA_900497675.1). Classification (NCBI taxonomy): domain Eukaryota; kingdom Metazoa; phylum Chordata; class Actinopteri; order Osteoglossiformes; family Osteoglossidae; genus Arapaima; species Arapaima gigas. Next base: position 36,211 of record UFQX01000523.1, read on the forward strand.
GAGACGTTCCCGCTTGTCCTTCTCCCTGCACTATATCCCAAAGAGCGTAAGAGCGTGCAAGTGCCAGACCGCTCTGGGCGGCACACACCCCTCAGCCCAGCGTACACAACTGGCGAACCAGACGCTGCTGTGAAGCAGGAACCCTGGTAAGATGTGGACTGGACTTCTAAGGGAGGAGGAGCTCACCTACACCCTGTCACGACGGCACGAGCTTTCCAGTGCTTCTGCCACTAAAAATGTTTATTTCGCACTATGTGTAAGTAGAAAGAAAATATGCACGTATATACTACTTACCTGACATGCATTTTACATATGTATAGTATATATACATGGATGAATGATACTTATTTCACCCCAGGGGAAAATTCACTTGCTTGCAGCAACAAAGATGCGCATAGATACACATGTTGCACGTCTACATAGGCCTACAGGTAGTAGGTGAGTAGGTGGCCGAAAGAATAAATAAATAAACATGTAAGCGTACTGTTGCATTAGGAAGGCTGAGGTCACGCGAGGTGTGTGCAGCGACAGCAGATGGTGTCACCCGACATTGTGGTGAGCATTATCTGCACACAAACGGTAGGATGAGGACAAGAACACACACGTTGAGGACACCGCATGAATTATTCTCAGTAAATAATGAAAACACGAGGTCCAGCTCTTAAACAAGCGACAAGCAGTCCTGTTATTTTGGCTCTGCGCACGAATAGAAGAGTCACGCTTCTGGGGCTGCTGTGGCTGTCGAGCTGCTATTAACAGTCGCTGTAAGTTTACAGTGCATGTGTGCATGCTGTGGTATAGGGTCAACTCCTGGTCCTGGGTGTGGGTAGGGGGGCAAGTTTTTCCCAACTTTTCACAAAGTCTCAGCATAACCAGAGATTAGGGAATCCAGTCAGGGTGTCTGCACTCTGCATCTCATAAGATGGGTTTATTTAAGGATCTCTGACAACAGTCGAGGGTGGCGCAAGTCGACAAACTTTTCAGGCACTTAAACCTTGGCCTCCTTCGAGGGTGTGCCTCACAAATAAGCACAAATGCTTTATGCGGCCGTTCACCGCGAGACAATCCGCCGAGTCCTCTGTCGCCCAAAGTGCAAGATCCCGAAACGGGGAAAAGAAAATGTTTTGTTTCGTACTTCACGCGAGTTGCGGTAATTTACGACGGCACAGAGCTGAGAGTTAGATAACGTTGAACTTACTTGAGCCGCTACAGGAGCAACCTCAAAACTACTCATCCACCGAGGACTTCGAATAGAAAAGGCTGGGACTGAATCATTTGTTTGGCAGGTTTCAGGGATCAGCAAACAAGAGTTCTATTCAGTTCTGTTCAGTCGCAGCTGGAAACGGAAGTGTATCATACACAGCAGTACTTAAATGGCGCAAGATCAGTGTCAGTGTGAATAAGTGTTCAAATGTCTTATTTTAATACACTCGCTGGCCACTTTGTTAGGTACACCTGTTTATTATGACCCTCAAAATTACCTGTGTTCAGCAACAAGGTGCCGCATTTATTTCCACAGGGTTCTTTGTCCGTCATGGCTTCACAGCTTTGCTGCTTCTGCGGATTTCTTTTGACGGGACATCAGTCTGCTAACATCACATTCTACCTTATCCCACTGTTGGTTTGAGAGGTAAGACAGAACAGACTACTGTAGTAAAGTAAGGCCACTGTCGTGGCTGTGCATCTGTAGTGTGTAAAAATCCTGCCAGGTTGTCCGTTTCTGAAATATTGTAACAATGCGACTGACACCAACGTTGAAGCCATGTTCAAAAGTCACTTGGGCCGCACATTATGAAAATTCTAATGTTAATTCAAAGAGTGTTGGCCCGCTAGACTTAGTTTGTCTGCTTTATGTGCTGCGTCACGACCACGTGTCGCTCCCCTGTGCAGGACAAGCTGTATGTATAAATGGCCGTGTGTGCCTAATAAAGTGGCCAGTGGTGGGATAACAACAGAAAGAGAGCACAAGTCACGTTGTGTTGCAGAAATGTATGCAGACTAAGAGCAGGCAGCTGAGGTTAGGAACAGGGCGGTGGAACCTGAAAGCGGCTGGGTAAAATACCTACCTGGAAATTTGCGAGTAATTTAGACCGGTCCCCTGCAGACCCCACAACAACCTTCATAATTCTGGTACTCGACAAAAACAGCAATTTGTGAGTCACTGTGTTATGCGTACAAACGGCAGGAGATATTGAGCAAAGCCGCCGAACTTTATAACAGCTCAAAATCAGTTCATGCAGCAATAACTCTTACATCAATAGTGAGGCTCAAATCAATGGCAGCAGAAAACGTTCATTTGTTTTTCTTGCCCAGAATATTTATGTAAAACACGTAGTGATAAGCATTGCGCCTGCTGGGCTGCTGCTACCTTCACAACCAGAGGCCTGCATTGGCAGTTCAGGACTTAACTGTATCTGTCACACATTTTCAAACAAGAGACTACAAAATTTATAGTGCAATATAGTCGATGTTATTTTTCAAATATTTTAACGTCAAGAAATACACTCACTGGCCGCTTAGGGACACCTATTTAGCAGGGGTGTCTCTTAAATACAGAACAGCATAGATTCAAAAACAAGATGATGGACACTTTCCCCATGGGGTTCTTTTACCCTGGTGGTTTGTCAGCTTTGTTGTTTCTGCAGGTTTTTTAATACCACATTCATCCTGCTAACATCCCAAAGATGCTCTATTGGCTTGAGATGCAGGACAGTACGGGCTACTGTAGGAAAGTAAGGCCACAGTCATGGCTGTGTATGTGTAGTGTGTAAAAATCCCTGTCGGAAATACTGGAACCAGAGCAGCTGGCACCAACTATCAAACCATGTTCAAGGTCACTTAGACCACATCTGCTTTACTCTGATGTTCGTTCAAACAGTACACGGACCTCTAAACCACTTCTGTGCGCTTTGCGCACTCACACACAACCACGTGCAGTGCAGCCCCGCAGAGCGAGCTGTACATATAGACAACTGTGTGTGTACCTAATAAAGTGGCCGGTGAGTGTATGGGCCACAGCAGCTTGTGAGGTACTGGAGGGCACCAAAAACTCACTGTCAGTTGTGTTCTGTGGAGTTTTACACAAATAGTAAGGCGACAAGTTAGGGTGGATTGAGCTTTGGGAGGACCAGGCCCCCATACAGCAGTCCATCTTCATGACCTTAGACCTAAGGCCTACAATTTTTTTTTTTGGAGAATTCCAGCAGTAGGATGTTGGTAGGATGCCATCAGAATGCAATTATAAATTGAAGGGCGGCTTTTCTCTGGAACAAAAGGGAGTCTGTGATGTCGTGTATTTACTCGGAACTGGTCCTCCGGAATATCCAGCTGTTTAAATCAGTTAAACATCAACTTACTTCTTACTTCTACGAAATTAGCAGCAAGGCAAGACAAAAGATTATAACTGACAGAAAAAGTTGTCTATATCTTGGTCAACGTGTCAGTGATGAATCAGAGTGGCCAAAATGTGTCGGTCTCATTTTTACTGAGCTACAGTGCAGTTCTTTACTTGCACATCTGTGACAGCTGCAGTTATGAACTAAATGCAGATCATTTGTCTAAACCTGGTCATCTACCATTAACATAAGAGCTCCTTAGGAGGGGACAAAACCAGTTAGTTGTGAATACAGTATTGGAACAATCTACTGTTGTTTAAAATGTTGATTTTCCTTGAAAGTTTTACCCTGTGATCATTGTCAGCAGACTAAAAATGCTGTGATCTTATAAGTGGTTGTAGGATGAACACCCCCCCCCCCCCCCCCANTGTCAGCAGACTAAAAATGCTGTGATCTTTTAAGTGGTTGTAGGATGAACCCCCCCCCCCCCCCCTCTATTTCCAAACACTGCTAGTGCTGACATGGGAAAGAACCCCTTGGCACGGTTTGGTAAAATCTCCTCAGAAGTGGAGCAACTGGTAATTCAACTACTCTGTAAGTTACAGCCCGATTTGAACAAAGTCAACACAGAACAGAACAACTGCATACTGTAAATAGGGCAAAAACAGAAGGGCCTTAATTTGGCCTACGCAGTTTAAAGAGTTAACATCTGTGTGTGTGTGTGTGTGTGTGTGTGTGTGTGTGTGTGTGTGTGTGTTGCTCTGCTGGTTGATCCTGTGTGGGATGAAATGACAGTGTATGTTTTAGCTGCCTGCAACGTGCGTCACGCAAGATTACCATTTTAATAGCAGCGCAGGCCGAGCGTGACTTAAGAATCCTGTACGGCTCTGTTGTAAAACACGTTCCAAATAATACATTATGGTCATTTTCTGTCAGAACGACTTTTAAGAAGTCGACAACATAAAACTCTTTTGCGTGATGGCACTGGAACGTCACGTCTCCGTCTCTCGGTGCAGGTTTTGCGAGGACGTGACCAGGAAGATGGCAGCAACGTCACCAATCCGTTCTGCTCTTGCTCCTTCTGTACTTTCAGGCCGATTCGTAAAGGGACAGTAAGAATTCTGCCGATACCTCATTTGTTAGCAAAGACAAGCATTAAAATTGTATAATTTACCCGCTACAAGTAGATTGCAGCATTTTACGCTTCTTCTTCTTCTTCTTCTTCTTCTTCTTCTTCTCCTATGCTGTCTATTCCCTGACTTTCCCGGTTTCCGTCCATCTTCCCATCTTGTGTTTAAAATAATGCCACTATGTCCAGTTAGAGAAAGATGCAACTCCATCCTATGGAAGCAGTTAAGCTGCAGTTATAAAATGTTGTTTCTGTGAGTTTCTGAAACATATTTAAACAAAAATTTTCAGCAACTGTAACACTGAGACTCAGTTAAATTTCTTGGAGTCTCCCGATCTCTTTCAAACTGTTAAACAAAACCGATCAAGCAAAAAGCTCCCGTAAATTCCTCATGCAAATCTACACTCACTGGCCAGTTTAATAGGTACACCTAGTCAGTACTGGCTGGCATCCTTTTGGTCTCCACAACAGGGTGAATTCAGCAACCAGACTCTACATCTTCACACCTTTGTGGGCTGTGTTTTTGGAGACATGTCAAAGCTTCTAACATCACTGCACAGATCATCCAGAAGGTGCACTGTTGGCTGGGGTGGTGGGGACCGTTCATGCCGCTGGAGCGCAGGGAAGGCACTGTCACATTTGTGGAACTTATACTTGATCTGCATTGGGTTAGCAGCCAGGTGTACCTAATAAAGTGGCCAGTGAGCACCATATTTTTAACCCTAGATTTTGTCTATCTCAAAAGAAAGAAATATATAAGGAACATCCTTTGTGCATGTTTTTTTTCAAGATGTGTTAAGAATTAAAATAAATCTAATATTTTTTCCAAAAAAAAATTATAAATGCTGGGTGAGTCAAAAGCCTGGAACCACCCGGATATATATTTTTTTAAAGATGTCTAATGCCAGATTGATCTAACCAGTACAGTTTTGCAACAGATCAATGGGTGTATCTGTGAGACACGTGTGACCACTCTAACATGTTTAAGATTTCAAAAGACAAGCAGCGGTGAAGCCTATTTTTTCCATATCTTATTTTGGTTAGGAAGGATCCAAACAGAAGTTCTTCGCCGTGTGGAAACTGACGGGGAAGAACGTCCGCAGCTGTGCTTTGCTCACGATGCTCAGCACTTTGAACACATTCTACGAAATTCTCTCAGTTTCTTCGCATCCCTCTCAGGATGGCTGCCAAATGGCTGCGCTGTTAAGGGTCAAACCCCAAAACCAGTAACGTCCAGACTGTATGTTAGAGAACGAAACAAGGTTCCACACTTTTGGCTCACCCTGTTTTACGTGTTTAAATTTATAAATGTGACCGAAATGTATGCGTTTCAATTGATCCCATATTTGAATTTTCAAAAAAAGAAAAGTAAGTGTGAGTTTTGCACCTGGTAAGTTTATCAGTGTGAGAAAAGACTGCAAATGATGCAGTCTGAGATGAACTAGACAGCATCCTCTTCTCACCTCTTCAGATGCCTGCAGACTTCCACTCTTCCAGCCTGCTGGACTAAGGAGTTGGGCCTTGTGGACCAGTGAGTCTCAACAGCCCCCTTTGTGGTGGGAATAACCTGTAGCTGAGATGCTGGCTGAAGGCAGGGAGTATAACAGAGGAGCAGCGTGCCTCCAAAAGCAAAATACCCTTTAACCCAGACAGGGATCCACTGTGGCAATTTGGTTATTTCTAAACAGCAGCCCAGATGTTCTGCCATGGCTACATGAAGTAGTTTCAAAACAGTAAAAAAAAATATATATGAGGGTAGAAGGGCAACATGTGCGCTATGTTGTTTTTCTCTCTTTTTTTTTTTTGTTTGTAGTGAACCTCGCAGGGGAATTACCTGCTTGGCTGAGTTTCTTCCCTAATAAGCCCCTCCACCACAGTCCAGGGTAGGGCTGATGAGTCAGTTCATCTCTGCTGGGGGGATCAACACCCGGCTTAGTCAGCCTCTTCTGGGCCACGATGCAGCTGCCGTGGACTGGCGCACACACACACACACACACACACACACACACACACACACGAGCTACCAGGTGAAGGCAGGAGCCCCTGCTTTCCGTAAAGCCGGGAACCATTTATCAGTTTGAATGATTATGTCCAACGGCTTTGACACCTTTACCCTCAGCTGCCCATCAAGTGCATTTTCCTTTCATGTTTTATGCGTTTCCCTCACGATCAAGTTACCTTTTAAGTAAACAGTAAAAAACTGGCATCGACCAGAATGTACTAGGCCTTTTTGTACCAACCACAGTGCATACAGTCAGCGGCATTTTGCTTTGTAATGAAAAATCTTATCGACCACCTTAATTCGTGAAAAAATAATTTTCAAATCATGGTCATCCAGCAGTAAAAGCAATAATTTCCACTTTTAAACAAGATACAGACAAGAACTGAGTAATATCCCCCCGCCCACTTTACTGATCCTCCCATAGAGGGAAGCAAAAATGTTCGAAATAGAGTCAGATGATAAAACTGTGTAAAATATTACGGTAATATTACTATGTATCACTCATGCTTTACTACCAGTGAACAATTACGGAACTTGAAAGGAGCGTTTTAGGTGCACATTTAAACAAAACGGTGTCGTCGGAAGGATATTCTTGCGCTCCTGAGGAAGGTGTCGTGCTCCCGCTGGGAAATAAAGACGATTCGGCGCATGTTTTACGAGGTGATTGTGCGATTTGAGAAGCGTTTGCTTTATCTCCTGCAGCAGCTGCGGCGAGAGGCTGAGCGAAGGCTCCCCTGCACATTTGTGTCTCGCCGCCCGTCACTCAGCATCCTGCTACGGCTCACACTTTTTTTCCTAATCCGGCTGTCAGCAGCGTCCGCTTTTCACATCACACGTTCCTCTCTCATCCGTTCTTATCCCCCCCCCCCCCCCCCCCCCCCCCCCCCCCCCCCCCCCCCCCCCCCCCCCCCNCCCCCCCCCCCCCCCCCAGTAAGCGGCCCCCGAATTTAGGTGTTAGCCACTCTTCTACTGTCACATGCAAGGAGGCCCTCTGCCTTCCACCTCCTCACACACACTTTCTGGAGCATCTCCGTATCCTGCAGAAAAAAGTGGAACTCTTGCTGGCCGTTGGAGGCACTTGCAACATGAGCATCGTGATCTCCAACCATTCAGACTTGTGGGTTTGAGGAATCGTTCTGCTTCTCCTCACAGTGTGGCCCCAATATGCTCCTGATTCCCAGCCATTCAGTGATGTCCACTCTAGAGGACATATGTTTTCCGTACTGTATCTCCAAAGCTGTACGTGCTACTATAGCAAGTCCTATTTGACCTTTTGGAGAACATTTGTGCTTTAAACTGGTATTTCTTGTTTGGCAACATCCTTGAAGTTTGTTCTCTGTCTGAGGGGGTCTCAGCATGTTCAGTAGATCATGCAGAAGATGAACAAAACAATGCAAACCAAAATAATGATTACAGCACAATGGAGATCCAGGCATTTGTACGGATGTGGGCCACCATTTGCCTTCACAGTAATTTTCAGTCCTCCTTAGAATGCTCTCATACAACATCTGAGCTGCATTTAGCAAAACTTTATAAAAGTAAAGCTGCCTAGTACCCTGAGTAAGGTTTCTTTTCCAAACTCCACAAATTCCAGTTTAGTTCCACGGGGAAGATTTGCGGTGTTCCTGAAACATCTTACTTTCAGCAATTCAGTAAGGTTTGGGAGGGACTTGATCTAAAAATGTGGGAACCTAGTGAGAAAAGCAGTGTGGGGTCCACCTTGTCAACCAGAACGTCTTCATAGTCCTTGCCCTTTATACAAGTATGCAGCAATTTTACCAGGTTGTATATTTCCGATGAAACAGCTGCACAAGCCTTCAGAGATCCAGCACCACGTTTAACAGCAGGCAAACAAACAATTTGCGTCTAAGTCATCCGCTGGCATTCTCTCAACATAAGCCAATCCAGATGTAGGCGAAAAAGAAAAATATGAGTCATCTGACCGTCTTAATTTCTTCCATTGTTCACAGAGTTTGCTTTTGTAAACATTACTCATTGCTATTCCTCTGATGCTCACAGTTCAAGCCCAAGTGCTCAAGTGCTCTCAACACGCACTTTTTATCGCTATAGTTTTGCCGTCTGCCGTGTTAAACGAAAGTCTCTCCGTGTAGCAGAGCTTCAGATTTGCGGCTCTTCTCCTTCTTTTCCAGGTCGGGTTTTCCGCGTTTCCTCATTTCCGTCTCGCTTTGCATATGTTTTCATACGCCACCATTCATTTCAATACCGCTCACCTCTCCGTGTCAAATAAATGACGTGTCTGTGATGCACTTCAGTCCAGGCACAGACCATGTGGCCTCTTACAACAAGCTGTCTGATGCTGCTTCAGAAGCTCACGTGAAGAACTCGCCCCCCTTAAAGCCGGCACACTTTTAATTCTTACAAGAGCACGAATGGTGTGATTTTGGCAGTTGTGGCAGAGAAGTTTAGCCCACGCTCATTGTCTCAGTTTTAAAAAATGTCTCGTGTTGTCATGTTGCGTCACAGCAGAAGCAGAGAAGCTTCTAGTCAAGTGGAATGAAGCTGCAGTGCCGGTTTTGCCCACTAGAGGACGACTGTTCGGGTCGGTGACAGTATAGGAGCACGATACTGTAGGGCTCAGTAGCCCCGGTCCTGCAGATATTAAACTTTTTCGCTTCTACAACCTGTTTCAGGTGATAGAAAATAGACAAATCGACCGTTGTACTCAGTGGCGTTAAATGTGAATATTTGTGAGGACCGTCGGTCTTCTTTGAATATTGAACCTCTGCCCCCTGGTTAGATCTATGACCAGTCATAGATCCCTCTTATAAAAAGCCACAGTTTATATTTGACACTTTTGGAGTTCAGACCTCAGTTGACACTGTTTTTGAAAAGGCACAAAGGTGACTAGATGGTCACAGCTGCGCTTTCTTGCAGGAAATAATGAACATTAGTAACTAATAAACAAATCTGTTCACTTGATATTATTCACTTTCCACGCAGGTGCATCTTTCAGCATTTCCTTTTAGGACATATTAAATGGGCTTCTCTTAGTTACTTCTGAAATTACATCATAGAACAACCAACATTTTGTGTTGCTAGAAGAAATGTTCATAAATTATTCGCACTTACTTATGTGACACTTTTGTCCGTGGCGATGCGCTGTGTGAGGTTTGTACCCTGCAACTGAGCAATGACGTCAAGACGTTTCTCACGGGTTTATGAAAACGTGACCATGTATGAACGTGTGAATTTTGCACGTAACAATGTCTCGACATTCCTCCATCTTTCCTCTTCGGTGTCAGTTTCCTTCTGTGGTTCTGGAGCATCTTGGTGTCCATTATTTGAGTTTTTTTCCAGCAAACTGTTGTTTTTTCCTTTTAGATTTAATAGTAAAATATATCATGAAATAGAGTGTGCCCGTTTCTCAAACAGAATCCACAGTTTCAGAAATATATTTTTTTGCTACACATTATTTCAGCTTCCATGGATGTCAAATGCACAGAAGGAGTAACACCTAAGGCAGCCCAGAGGTACAGCAGATGAATGCGGCGTGTTGACGTAACTTCACATCTGTGATCTTCTCGCACCGGTGGAAAAGTACAAAGACTAATAAAAAAAATAGGTGAGCTGAGAAGAAGTAAAATACTGGTTTCACCGTACACAGGGTTTAGTCAGCAGAAAGGCTCTGGGTGTCCTTCTCAGCTTGCAGTCTCTCCCTCACTGACTCCGTGCTGAGCGGATGCTCTCGGGTTCAGGCTCATTTGCTCAGGACAGGATCATGGCCTCAAAACCTTCTTAAGTTTGAAACTGAGCATCTGTGCTGAGGATTTAAGCTTTTTTTTTTTTAATTTGAATGCAATGTCATATCTGAAACCCCAGAGAAAAGAAGTGGACCATCTAGAAGGGCTTTCTCTGATTTACTGGTAAGAAGAGGCGTCACCTCAATGTTGTGAGTAGAACGCAGCATGGAAATGGCTTCAACACATTACATGTTTAATTTTTTTTTTGCTCAGCCACGGTTAGTGGACACTTTATAGCACTATAATGTTATATTTTTCCCACTTTAAAGAAGTTGGAGAGTTTAATGCATGTTTGGTTGCACACTCACATTTTCCTGAATGTTAGTATCAGCAAGCAGCTTTATAAAGTGCCTTTATGTGGTGACCAGCTGGTAGCACAAATATCATGACTGATATAACAATGTTTAAGATTCATCTTTAAATGTCTAAAAATATTGCTTTATAAATATGTCTTTTTGATATTTATAGTTAATTATTATACGGCTGACAATTTTTCTTCTCTGTAAGAATTATTGTATTTCTGCATCACTGAATCCTATAGATCTCTAGGAATTCAATGTAGAAATGAATTTGTGGACAAAAAAAAGCTTACAGAGTCCAGCCATCTTGTCCACAAGCTGTATTATCTTTGTAAATCAATCACATTATTTTACAAACCTTTTGTCCTCATAATATTGGTCAGTGTTTTTATTACATTTTTTGGACGGGAAGCACGCTCGAATTCCCAAACACAGCATGTAATTCACGCATCCGTCATACCAGCTGCACAAACGACGGCCTGTCGGTTCAGTGAAACGTCAGGAAAACTCAGCGCGCTATTGCTGGTTCGAAGCATGAAGGGTAGTAACATTATCTCGCTTTGATTTAGATCGCGTGGGGAAAACTGCCTGAAAGAATCACTTTGAATAAGCAAATGACACTCAAACAGCACAGCTACCAGTGATGCTACATCATCATCATTACCCCCCCCCCCCGGGTGACACAGGTACCCAGAACCTCACTGTGGAGCGCTACATACACTGTAGTGTTACTACTGCATACAGAACCGTATTTCAGCCTTATTTTGTAATAGTTTCTTCTTTTTATGAGTGGAAAACTAGGTGGCGTAGCGGTTAGAGCTGCTGCCTTGGACAGGTTCCATGTACTGACTCTGACTTGCTTCCATCCAGGTTGCTCAGTTGTAAAAGCGGTTAAATCGGTGTGTAACTCGGCTTAAAATTGTATGCAGCTTTGGGCAAAATGGAGCCCAACAGTTTCTTATTATTTGAACTATTCCTGTTTTGTGGAATAGCTGTCATCTCAGGAGCTGTCAGATGTATGTTTTTGTGCAAAATGTTGCTGCAGGTAACACATTCAGTTCAATTCAATTTGTATTTATTAAGGGTTTGTTTTTCTACAGAGTGACAGAGCGCGGAATAAAAGAGACGCGGCAGAAGCAGATATAAGCAGCATAAGCTGAAATGGGAGCCAAAAGAATTTATTTCTGGTCAAAATCATGGTAACGTAAAGTTGTTAAATCTTCATCTTCACGTGAATAAAGCGATTCTCCGCAAGTTAAGCTCACAGATGGTGATAACAGGAGTGACTGAGAGAGTGACATGTCTGCACGAAAAGCAGCTGAGATTTTCTAAGTAAGAAGGGAAGGTGCTGCAGAGACGCCCGGCGCATCGTGAGCTCGACGCCATCCGTTTGTCCTCTTGCGGGTAGGCGGGAGGCCGGTGGGGTGAGGTGGGATTTTAGTTTTACTATAGTAAGCAGAGCAGATTCTGTCAGGTACAGATGGTGGTGAGAACATCTGGTAGTTTTTACCTGTACATCTTTTGCAGTAAAATCCGTGCTCTGACCTGGGACCTTTTCGCCCACAGTCAGCGGGGGTCTGTGTGACGCATCACATCACGCTTCCACTTCTGTCAAAAGCTCTTCCTTCTTACCCTTCAACTGAACTCTTATATGTTATTTATATTTGCAGGACTCTTCCGAATTTCATTCAGCGCTGTGCTTTTCCTCACTCACTCGCATCTTTATCATTTTGCACTGACATTTTTATGCTCGACAAAATGTCCTTCCTGTAATGAAAAGTAATGACTTACATTCATTTTAATCTTTGCGGAATTAATACAGCATTTAAACGTCTTAAGTTAAATTAAACAAAGCAATTACACTGTTCAACTGTTTAAAACATTTCCAAACCTATCAAAGCCACTTGTAAAATCTACCAGGAGACACATGAAGCCCGACTCATTAATACTGAAACAAACATTAAAGATTTTTGGACTTTCAGAAATTATATTGGTTAAACTTAATTTATATCTCAAGGTCCTTTTCATGTCTGGCTACTGTGTTATTGTTGTAATATTTCTCTTTCAAAAATTGCATTGTATTTGATTTATAATCAATATTCATTCTTCTCTATTTATTTTTATTAATTTTGTGGATCGCCGTGTTAAAGTTGAAATTGGGAAATCTGACTCGCTGACTTCACCGTTTGCTTATTGTTTAGAAGCAGAATTGTTTAGAATAGCGGTGAGCGTGTTGCAGACTTCACCTCCTTTCAGGGTGTCCTCAGCTGCGGTTCCTTCTCTGTCCGTATCGATCTGCAGCCTCCAGCGATGCCCTTTGGTTTTTATTACTTTCTCAGTCATTTTTTTTCATATGGCCAGGAAGATGTAACCATAAACACCACAGATGCAGAAAAGCGGGGGGGGGGAAAGCAAAATTCAATTGAACTGAATTCCATCGTAACTGAAACTTTCATAAACTTTCAGGTGGAGGGGGGGGCTACCAGATGAAAAAACCATATTTGCGATTGAGAAAAGTTGTAAATGAGGCAAAATTGATTAGAGGAAAAACCAAAATGCTTAAGCAGGAAAGGGACAAGTATCAGTAAATAAAGTGGCATTTTTCTAGGCAAAAATGTGGAAGGTCTCAGTCATTTTACCTACATTATGATAACGTTGCACTGGAGTCTGAGTGTTTCCCTGCACAGGAGAACTTAGCTTCCTGCGATGCTTGTTTGTCACGCTGCTCCTAAGCGGAAACACAGGCTGTGTTATCCATGTAGACCTTGACCCTGCCTGTAGATGCTCTCCACATGTCTGCATGCTGATGGAGCAGCTTCTCCCCGGTGCCCCCGCTTAACCCACATCTGCTCTTTATTCACCCGGTGAAAGAGATCGTGTCACGTGTACTGTCCCTCTAGCCTAACCTGTGTTCCGTGGGTGTCCGCTACAGTGTTCTCCCCAGGGCTGAGCGAACGAGGAGGGGCTCTGGAGAGCTTGTTGCCCCAGCTCCACTGGCAAAGACCTCTTCTGTGGTCTCAGTGTGGTCTGGATTATCCCCTAATCTGATAACAACCCACTGTACAGATTGGGTTATTAAAGTTCTGCTGCACACGGTGGTTGTCATGGGAGCCGGAATGATGAGAACCATTTTAAATTTTGCGTCCTCTGCTGTTCCCGCTGCTCTTCAGGTCCACACCTTGTTGTGGGAGCAGATTTGTGAGGGGGTCACCGACGCTGAGTTAATGAAAAATTTAGCATAAACACAAGGAATCCTCTGTCCGCATGAAAGGCCACAGTAAATCTGTGGTTATGGTGATTTTGCTGTAGTCTCCTCTTATAATGCGAGCAGCTGTACACAAGGACAACGCAGGATATGGGTACTGATGGATAACATAAGACTTAAGGAAGGCGAATGAGACTCGTGACATATTCTACAATTGCCTTTTATGCGAAAAATGTCCAGGAGAAAACAAATGAAGTCTATAAAAAGAGAAACAGAAGCTTGAATCAAATAAAGAGCAGTGTTTTGTCAGCGTGTAAACCAGGCCACGTGACCTGGAACGCCTCTCTCCAAAGGACAATATACATGAATCCATAGTGAGACACAGTGGAGAATATATACAACAATATTGTAACATTTCTGCTGGTTCAGTGCCTGTTTTCCATCAGCATTTTCAGCAGTTTAAATCTGTTTAGTAAAGCCAGTAAAGAACAACAGAACAATCTTCTTCAAACAAACATTTTTTTTTTAATTGTGCTCCTTTGGTGTAGAAATTGTCTTTATTTTCTGACTCTTGTTGTCCATCTGAATTTGTTTTTTTTTTATGTGGGTTTCTAACTGAAATCTAAAACTGAAAAACTGTCAATGAGCCATGAAATCATTTCAGTCAAATCATTGCCCTTCCATCCATTTGTCACTTTTCTGTGACCTGGAGACCGAGGGCGTGCTTCACTTGAAATTAATTCGTAATTTTGAATTAAATTGTTTGTAATAAAATGTTTAGCTTGAGCGTACAAGTTAACACAAAAAGCCAAGATCCACGAAACACATAAATACTACCGGTGAGTTGTTTGAAAAGCAGGAAGGTGGCAGCTTGTATTTCCACTTGCTCTCCGCAGTGCCTCAAATTTGAGAAACGCACGTCCTAATATTAACCTGGGAGACACACCTGCCAGCACGGAACTGTTACCCCCCTCGAGGACAGTGAGACTAATACATTCAACTTTTATTTACAGGGTTTCCATTGTGAATATTTTGGGGTTTTTTTTTAAAGAAAATATAACAGCAAATAGGGAGGACATATTCCAAAGATATGATTTTGAATTATAATGCACACACACACACACACACACACACACACACACACACACCTGTTCTGAAACAAACCAGTGCTTTATGTGATTTCTTGCCTTTTCACTTTCAAAACAGAACTACAAGCCTTTTAATAACAGTACAGCTTCTATTCCTTACTAGACGGAGGAGCAGGTGGGGTGTAGAGGTCCTGCAATACTAAGAACGGAGTTACATTTGTGATCTCAAAATAGGACACTTTATAATGTTACTAGATTTTGGGCTGCGTCACAAAACGTGCAGTAAATACAGTGTTGCATTCTTTATACGTGAAATATGCATAAATCCACACGATTCCCTGCTGCCCATCCAGGCTGCATCTCCAGCTTGGTCCACATTAATGAATGTGAAAAGATGCATAGTGACACTGAATGTGTCAATGTGACAAATGTGTCATTTGTGCTGAGGCCTGAGTGCTGGAAATATTACTGTGTTTTTTTTAAACACATGGTTTAGATCATCAGTTCCTGAACTTGATTTATCCAGCTGCATTTGTCTATTTTCAAGATGTAATTCTGTCAGCCTGTGAATGAATGAAATGACACTTTTTTTCTCTGAAGTTCTACGCTTTGCTTCTGAGTGGCGTTGTAGTTTTATCACAGCAGCAAGAAGAACATTTTCCAGCTTCTTCTCACCTTGCTGAACAGCAGCGCCAAGCTGCTGCAGGGTACTTTACCCAGGCCTGTGCTGTCAGTTTTCCCCTGCTGTGCATCACATTTATACCATTTTAAATTCAGGTGTTTGAAACAAATTTCTGCAAATCATCTCCAAAAAATCTACCCTGTTTCTGTAGCTGTTCGTGCTACTGTAAACATAAATAGCAGCAGCTAGTTTTAAAGTGATAAATATAATTTATTGATATACCCAGTGACACATTTCGAACTTTTGGGGCACCGACCCTTTCCCAGCTTCACGAGCAATCCAACCCCCACCCTGAATGGGTTCAATGTTAAACTGAGAATATGGGGGGGGGGGGGGGGGGGGGTGGG